>VZTO01023320.1:0-21567 GCA_013400615.1 Syrrhaptes paradoxus | reverse complement strand
CCAAGAAAAAATATTTTTGAAGGAAGCTCAATTATAAACATTGTAAAAGCGTGACATGCATAGCACTTAAGTTAATGTGGATGAGAGGAAGGAAAGCTAGGAAAATATAAAGGAGCAGAGGATCCAGAATGACAAATGCCACCCAAACTGGGGGCATATACAGATATTGAGAAAGGAAAAGGCAGGTGAACTGTGAAAGATGGGTAGTACTGCAAGGCAGCTGGTTACAGTGCAGTGAATGGAACTGTTAGACCATCCCAGTAAGGGTTCTCCATCATTGCTCTGGTGGAGACCCAAGTGACTGTATAGTAAAGCATCTCCGGAGACAGAACCCGGCAGAACTCAACTTTAGATGATGTTTGTGTGTGTGTGTGCAGGTAGAACTAGTTTCCAAGTAGTAAATGATTTGCTACAGCTACTCAGAAAAAAAGTAGTTGGTTAAAAAAATTGTACCATAGGCATAGCATGTGTGACAGGGCTTTTTCTCCTGCAATGTTTACTCTGGAATTGAGCTATATTATGCGTTTGATTCTCTTACAGACACAGCATGAAACTCAGTTGAGTGGTTGCACAGGCATGTAAAGAGAGCTCTAGGCTTTAAGTTATACTCATTTTATCCAAATACATGAAACAATCATATAGTGAAAGCTAGAATGTTTTCTGTGTACTCAATCCTCTAGTAAAATGTCTACAGACAAAACAGTGTAAAAAAAGAATCAGAGGCCTTTTGTGTGCTCTGTAAAGCTGTTTAAGTTGCTTTTACCAGCCCTGTAAGAGAGAAATAACCATTTACTTCCACAGAATTTGCCTTCCCTGTGAGCATGGTAGATGTGTAACATTAGGAATCAAATACCGATGAGTGACTGATGCGTGAGCAGGGCAGGGATGCAAGTCATTGCAGTGTGTGTGTTCTACTGCACTTATAGATACACAAGACCTTACTTACACACCTGGTTAGTCTAAAAGTCTGCTAACCCATAGCAGTGCTACCTGATGACAGTCTTTCCCCATTCTCCTTATTTTCAAAGGCACCAAATTACACACAAGTGCAGTATTTTGCTGTTGTAGATTTTATTATGTATAAAGATTTTTCTGTGTTAAGAATATAGTTGAATACTATGTCAGTACATTGTAGTAAAGGGAAACTTGAAGACAGATCTCCTGGATTTTGTGAGTGGTCTACAACATATGTGAAATATGATGGATGAGGAAATTACTGCTTGGCATAACCACAGAAAGCTCCTCAGTTTGTCTCCTAGTAAAAAGCCATTGCTGTTTTGAAGTACACTTGAGCTGTTGGTATGGTAATCACCTCAAATGTATAATATGGTATGACATGAAGTCATTACTATCATGAACTCCCTGGGGCTCCAGATGCACAAGTACATTGCCTGGCTGTCGCCTTTCAGATTGCGTTGGTGAAGATGGTAATGATACTGAAAGGACTGAAGAGCAATTTACTTCACAGTTTAGGTGTGAAAGTTTTGGATAATTTATGTTGTGTTTGATTTTCTTTGGATATTTACTTATCCAGATATTTTCATATTCTTTATTAAGGAGTTTAAATGCAATCAATAAAGAATAGCTATAAGCCAAGATTAAAATTATGCCAGTGTGTCTCACTGACAATAACGTGGTTTAAGGGTTTTTGTTCTAGTGAATATTTAGCATTACCAGAAAGTTTCATTTGTAGACAGGATTATTGACTTGAATGTCAATCCATGTGGCTTTAAATTACTACTTGATGCCTACAAGACCTTTCTTTCCTTTCCACATATGTGAAACACTTCAGAAGGTGGGATAATCCTATTCATATCTCCTGGGAAAGTATTCTGCTTATCCAGCTCATCCTGTTGTGTCTTGAAAAAATCATCTTTGCAGAGATCGGTTATCACCTCATGCACAAGTTCCACAGAAGATGAAGGTGTACACTTTTGGAAACACTTGGTACAAGTGCATAGCACAGTAGGTAACAACACATTAAAAAAGATAAAACTTAAGTAGTTGCAAATCTGAGCTAAACTGTATCAAATTATTTCTTTATGCTGGTATTAGTGAGGAAGCTGGTAGCTGCATTCAGTGCAGACACTTCCCAAACAGGCAGTTTTGTGACAAGCTCTCACTTTGCAATGCATGCAAGCAGTTGTTTGCTATTTCTCATCAGTCAAGAAACTCCTTAAACTACAGAAATACCTTTTCATTCTTTTAGAGAACTATTTTCAGAACAGAAGCAATTGCTTTGGGAATAGAAAAAGAATTACTAGTCATAAATTTAAGCCTACAAACCCCAGAAAATACAGGGCTTAATACTGACACTTGAGTAGCTCAGTGGCTTTGCGTGGAAGTTATATTCTATGAATATTTTCAGAGGTGACACGGAGTATGGGAGCATACTGTGTATAGTGACATACTTGACAGTTGTGCCTTTTTGTTAGGTTTGCCATTTCTGTTACTGCCACTACTACCTATTTTACAATGATGTCTCTTCTCCACGTGGGCTGATTAAATTGACTGACAGGATTCCAGGGTCAGGATTTTCAGTAATGAATGCTTACTAATGTGAATAGTGCCCGTTTTCAGGATAAATAAAATACCTGGCCTTAGCTTAACGAGGGGAAACACCACAAGGATTTTCCAGTGACTATATTAATGACTTTCATTCTTACTGAAGTGAAAAATAATGCACTTGTTTATGTGTGTAGCTTTAGGATAAAAGATTGGTTTCTGAAGCTTGTTCCTGAGTTCTCATAGACCAAGTTGGAGAAAGATTCCTGGATCCGTTATCTAAGTTATTTCCTGGATTTATGCCATGAACTATATAACCAAATGCTATTTTTAAACGTGATTTTTATTTTTCAGAGCCAGCATTCCAATGTTTGCATGTATGAGTGTACATAAGCATGCTTTTTTATGCCCACTTTTGAAAATCTGGTTCATATTCTTTTTTTGCTGATGAGATTTTTTGAAGCTGTTGTAATATTTTGTATTATTCACCATGTTGTTTTAATAAAACTCTTTGTTCACAATGAGTCATCGTGAAGGCAGGATTAATATTTTGGCAGTGACACACTAAATGCTAAAAACTCTGGAGTTCAGTGTGCTTTTGTGAGATTTTAATCAACACCAAAGGAATTTGCAGATCACGCTACGCTTAGGGTGCTTTTCATTGCACAGTTTAAGAATGCCATGTTTCATTACAGCAGTGGTGAATCTGGCCATGAATTTACAGTAATTTAATGCAAATAAAGTACAACTGTTGTTTTGGCATAATAAAAAAAGTATTTAAATCATGGAAATATTTAGCTTAAAACTTCGTGATCAATGGACACATAGACATACACAGTATTAATTTGACTTTAGGCTTAGAATAAACATTATAATAAGTAGTTCCTAAATACAAGAACATTTGCAGAATAGATTTTCACATCTCTCTGAACAAAAACATTGATGGTATTTTCTTCCCCTGTTGTTAAGGATTGCTGTCTACAAAAGCGTACCATCAAATTCTGACCTTGTCAATTGTGTGTCAGTTTTTTAAAAATCATGACTTCATCTTCTCATTTACAGGAATTTCAATGAAATCACCCCAGGTAAAAGTAAGACTCTTATCTATCAGAGGGTACATATTTTTTCACTATGAGTTAAATAAAAATGTAACTTGTGCAGAAATTATACCGGTAGCAACATGAGTATAGAGCAGTATTTTGAATTATTTATCCTGGCAGCATGCCAGATTGATGGTGTAAGTCCTCCAATTGATGTATTTTTTAAGCTAAAGAAATACATAAATTCCAAGTCAGTTTTTCCAGTAACTCTTTCACTTCTTATATGTTACTTACCTGTTTCTTCAGCCTTAATTTGCAAGTTCACTTTCCAGGAAGTTTTGTCATGTCATTATTCCAATGAGACATACTATAGTAGTCATAACAAAACCAAAGCAGACTTTGACCACACAAACCTTGAGAGTTTTCTGCACCACAGGTTTGTGGCGAGGCGAGGATTACAGCAATAAAACACTGAGGATCTTTTTCTTCAAAAAGCAAAAATGTTCATGTGGTCATGATCAAGCTGAGATTCTATGGTTTACTCTGTTCTGCGTGGCAGCTAGGAGGCTGCTGCTATAGGACAGGCTCTCTCAGCCTTAGCGACTGCAGTTATCATACAGAGCAGTAGTCTCTTGTCAAGGTCTGGCTGGCTCCAGTGGGGTACTGCAGGGTCCCGTGTCCCTGTAGCCAGAGTATGTTTAACCCCTGAAAAGATCATCCCATTTTTAAGAAGATGTTTGTTATAGAGAAACACTTTTGTTTTCATTTTTTGGGGGCTTGGTTGGAAATCTTCAATGACTTAGATACCTTCTCCTGAAGTTTTTGCTCCATATGGCAACAGCATGGCAAGTCCACGTGGGCCTTTTGGTTGTTCAGGTGACTGATAATGCTGGGAGCTCAGGCGCGGGGGTGTGGAGCAGCAGACATGGAACGGAGCATTCCTTTCATAAGTGCTTGGTACTTATTGCATATTGTAGTCTGTTTCAAGTGGAAATTTTAATAATTTACCAATTATTCACTTCTAGATATTTTTTGCTTCATTAGTGGCCTTTTTTTTACAAGGAATCATGCTTTCCAGCCATACCATGCAGTTTTATTTAACTTTCTGTAAAGCATATTTTACTTATATTAGCAGATTTTTTTTTGTGCAAGTCAATTTTTGTCCCTATTTTTGCAAGTGTTAATATTTCTTCATAGCATAATCTTACTCTTATGTTAATACATACAGTTTTTTAACCATCTGAATGTGAGTTCATAATAATTTTCATCACCTATGCAAAAGTGCTAGAACCTGGTGGCAAACTTTTAGACTAGGTAGGCGTGTATTATTGCCAGTTGTGCCGGCAGGGAGACTAAACATCACGCTTTTATAGTCGCATTTTGACAGAGAAGCAACTGCCATCACTGGATCCCTCTGGATCTGTTGTAATGGGCCGATCAATCAGCACACTGTTGTCAACCATTCCACCTTGAAACAGTTTATTTTCTGGTTTAAATCCAATTATTTTGGAATTATTTTGAACAGAGCTCTCTAAAAAGGAAAACAGTTTATATCAATTAGTAGAAGCAAACATATGTTCTGGAGCTTTGCAAAGATCCTATTTATAATTCTCAAGCAAAGTTAGGGTATGTACCTACTTTAAAATAAACCATAATATGTCCCATATGATTGTGACAGATGGGGAGCTGAAATGTGGTAATGTTATGAAGGCCACAGATGAGGCTATATAAAAACCTGGAAATATTGATACGTCACCTAGTATTGAGAGAGACTCTGTGACAGACTTGCGCTCCGTGTGCTTTGCAGGACACTTTCTTTGGCGTACCAACACTTCAGAGGCAGCATGTGTTATTTGTTTCACCTGGGGACTGACAGGCAATACCATGACCAAATGTCTGACCACAGCATACGTTGATGCTGGCTGGCCCAGTGGCCAAACAGCCAAGGTGTACATCCACCCTAACAGAGCAGCTGCCTGAAGGCAGTGCGGCTCCTGAGGTGCGCTGTGCGTGTCAGAGCACGGGGAGTCATCTGGTATATGATTGGTGTTTTGCTGCATTTTGGGACACTGAGCAGCAAAAAGTAATTGAAAAGAGGAGGCAGGTGCAAAGGGATTGGCAGGGAGGTATTGTAAAAGAGGGAAAAGGCAGAAAAGGGAGAGGGGAGGAGCATGAGTGGGTGGTCGGACATTTCAGGATTGGCTGGGAGTGCCCGAGGACAAGAGAAGGGGGACATATTGTGGGAGAGGAGAGAAGGGAATACGGGAAAGAGGTGGAAGATGGCAGAGGTGGGAAGTTTTCTGAAAACATGGGGGAAGTAGGGAGCATGAGATGCTTGACAGCAACTGCAGTATGATTATGGAGCCAGGGTCTGTGATAGAAATTTGTGGATGGAATATTGCTGCTCTAAACCTTACGTTGGATTCATACCTGGGAGGTAAAAATGGCTTGCCAGATAAGGCAGGCATGCATGTTAGTGTTTTTTGAGGCCTTTGGCCAAGAAGGAAAAGATTCTAAGGATGTAAAATAGTTGGTCATCTTAAGAAGAAAAACAATTGTCAAACATCAGGAGGTGTCACGGGCATCACTTGCAGGGTACACTTTGTGGAAGATAGTCTGTGGAAGTTTCTGTAGGAACTGGTGATCCCAGTATGTTGGTACTGGTAAGCATAAGAAGAAAGCCAGGTGTGTCTAGCTTACCTTTAGAAAGACATGTTTACTTTCTACTCATTAATAACTTGTTGCTTGAAGGAAGGGTTCTTTTATTATTAAAATTGTGGAGGAAAGTGCAGGAGAATATCAGACTGACTGATATAACATGCTTGATATACTGTGACCCTCAGCCTAATCCAAGATGAGGAAAATTTCATTATTAACATATCTTCTCTTAAACGAGAAGAGGTGGACCAAAGCCTAACACGTGGTTGAAGAAACTTGGAGTTAAATTTTCCGGAGTAATTATGGTGGTCTTTAGGGGAGATCTGAATTAGATCATTCAATCATCATGAAAGCACTGTTTTCAGCATCCCATAGTTCTCAACAGATGGAGCTGTATTTCAAACTGTGTGTAGATTTGAATGAGGCAAACAGACAGATAAGTAAAAATAGACTAGGACCCAAAGTGCATTTGCTATTTCTCTTTAAAATTGAAATACTACTTGACAACTACCAAACATCTTGTACTCTTTGAAACATTTGTTTGCTATTCCATGAAGCAAATTCTTTCAAAAAATGTTGCTATGTTGTGATTGCAGTTGTTGTTTAATGCATAAATCTCACCCACAGGGTCTCGGAGTAGAAAAATTAGTTATGAACAATAAAGGTGTTGAGATTTTGCAACAGTGCCTTCATTAAAAAGGTTTAATTATTATTTCTGTACTGTGGGCAAATGGGGCTCATGTTTTCTTACCTGGCACCAAGAAATGACAGTCTGGGGATGGACATCTGAATGTTAACTGACTTTCATAAGCCTCCAGGAGTATGAATGCATCATGTGTTACCCTTGACAGTCCTGAAACAAACATTTTTCACCATTTGTTCCTGTCTTGAGGAAAACAAATTCTAAGGAGTGTAGTAAATTAGAGTAGGTGTATTTTTAAGCTGAGCTCTCTCTAGGATAATCATGACATATATGGCTAGTGCCCCACTGGTACACGCAAAAGATGGATACACGTGTATAGACATGATTTTCACTTGCTGCAACTAAAGATGATAAAGGGACTTGGTTCCTTTGTAAAGCACTTTAAGGTCTACTAGTGATAACACTGTCTGAGAGCTAGGCATTATTATCTTTTATTACTGCAAAAGACTGCCAAGGGCACCTGGAGCGCTGAATGGTGTTCTTCTATTAGAGACTAGTAAAAATGCAAATAAATAACTAAAGCACTTTTTATGGGTTTAATTACTTTTAGACATTTGAACAATATAATTCCTAATGGAAATGTTGACAAACCTCTATTTTATCACCCCTTGTTACTCTATAGAGAGTCTTAAATTGTGGGGGATTTATAAATTTTTAATTAGATTTTGATAATTCATCTTGGGCTATACGTGTATTCGGGAAATCTGAAACTTGAAAGAGCATAGCTAATCAGATGGCTAATGCTCATCACTCCTAGCTTCACTTGCATGTGCAGCATGCAGTTTCATAGACGTTTGATTGCAGTAATTGGTATTCAGAGGTGTTTGTGCAGTTTTTAAGTATGGCTGTATGTATGGTTAGCCAAGTTTTTGGTTATGCTACATTGCACAACTTTGGCTCTGTTTTTTCAAACTTGGCGAATACATGCAGAAAAGTATGGGTTTAAGTTGTATGTACTTTCCCCATGACTGTGGGTGCAACTAAATATGGGAATGCAAATGTACCCGATGAGGTGATTGCCGTTACACAGTATCTGTGCACTGTTGGTGAAAATGTTTGCCTAACAGACATGTACGTGCAGTAGTAAACTACAGCTACTGAAATTAAAACTCATCAACTCCTACAGGTTAGGGATACAAAAGAGAAGAGTTTTGGAATTGTAGTCTTCTCAACTACATGTCCTGAATGTGCATTTATCATCCCAGAGGGCCTTCCGTCAGAAGGTTGTTTTGGCACAGAGGTAATGGTGTTGTGTATTCTGAAAGGAAACAAATGAGTTGTTCCATAGTTGTTGTGGAAATAGCTCTTTACTTAGCTGGAAAGCAGGAACAATGTAGGCTAGAATGGTATCAAACTGTAATGAATCCTATCTAATAGCAATTTATCTTCATGACAACAGATGCAAACTTTGCAATACTTCAGCTGGCATATAATGAATATGTTATATCACTATGCTAACAAGCTGTTTCTATATTTTTGTGGATTTCAAAACACTATTGAGGGCGTGGAAGCTGTTTGTTCCTTTGTATCTAACTAGGAATGAGGATAAAACTGGATATGACTGAAGTCCTGTGCAATTATAAGTTCAGTTTAGGTTTCTATGAAGCTGGATTGCTTTTTTGAACACTATTTTCCCTTATGAAACGTGTGATAATGACATAACTGAAAACATTAGCCAAATCAAGATTTTAATTTTAACACGAATGGTACAGTACTGATTATTTTAGAACTAACCAGCTACGGACTATGTGGTGTTCTTCACTCTTTATTGTGGTAGTTGTTTTAAAATGAGCAATCCACTTACTCTTAATGCAATAGTGACAATTTTATCCCTCATGTAACACCCAACAGAAGCCTGACGGATTTACGTCAGACCCTGATTTTAAAATGTGGGCTTTTTGTTTTCAAAAAGAGTTTCATATTGCTTTCTCCTTCTTGGAGACAGCTGTATAGTTTTGGAGTATTATACAACTTCACTAAAGCCCTGACAGCCAATGTCTGATCCCATTCCAGAGATTCATGCTTGCCAGCCTCATAAGAACATGGTCAATTATTTTCCTTTTAATCCCACTGGGTTTCTCCAAGGAGCAAGGAAAAGAGTTACTTCATCGCCTGGCATGTCAGGATTTTGTAAATCCACTGCTGCTATTTCAGTCCGGCTGTTCAAATGGAGTGGGAGAGCAAGTCTTGAAAGCCTTGTCTCCAGGGCTGCATAGAGTGTATATGTTAGTGCTTAAAAAACATGTTCTAACATTCAACTGAGCCCAGTAAATTAGTTATACTAAAGTACATGGAAAAATCTAGCCAAAAATATACTTTTTCATTACATTTCATCAATTTATTACATGCTTTTCCTGGACTGTAATCTCTAGGTTTGAAATATGTCCTCACAAGGGCAGATCAGTATATAGTACATATATTATATATTGTTTATCTATATGACCTCAGACAGTCACAAAAAAAATAGAAGTCTACAGTGTATTCATTATCTAAAATTGGCTATGATTCGATTATATAAGAAGTTTAAAAAGCTTTTTGGAAAAAATAGATTCTATGTCAATGAAATGTTGCTCAGTGGTCTTTTTATTTTCAGCAAAACCATCATCACTGTTCTTATGCACCATTATAAGTATTTTTCATTAAATATAACTTCTAAAGTGCAGCTTGGAACATCAGCTCTGATGGAGGCTGATGAGAATCTTCTCACCTTGGTACCTAGATAAATAGGATTGCCATATGTGTGAGCACAGTATGTTGTGCTTACAGACACAGGACACTCCCAGCTCTCTTAGAGCAGATTCGGATGATCTATTCCCTCTTTGGACATTCTGATAAAATGGAAATTCAAGAAAAAGAAAGAAACTGTAGAAAGAAAAAATAACCACAGTTATGTCTCAAGAAAAACCTCTGTTTAACCACTTAATGGTAGAGCTGAGTTAGCTTCAATATGCAGTTATAACAGAGAGGGATCTGACTATTCACCACTAATTCTAGTAACTTCTTTTGTACACATTTTGTATAAAGCAACTCCTGTCTTGCTTTAGTAAGCAATGAAGACTTTGCGCTAAAACTCAGAAGACCTTGTGAAATAGTAATGGTTTTATCTCTAATCTTCCTGCCTCCTTTTCACTAACTTGACCATCTCTCTTTTGTAGGGCTCAAAAAAGATGTTCTTGTTTTTTTAAGATGAACAGATTTAGGCCGGCAGCTCCAATGAATATACTGTTACATTGCATTGCAGCCTTTGAATTGCATTAATATATTTCAGTTTGGAATTTTGGCTGACTGCTGACACTTCACAAGTCCTGGGTGAGGGAGATAAGCATTATCCTTGTGTTACAGGTGGAGAAACTGAAGCATAGAGGAAAGAAACCCATGCCAATAAGAGAGAGGTTACGTCTTAAGAGGTCTTAGAAATACTAACCCCAGTTAGTTACTGAATTCAAACTAAAAGAGTGTGTGATGAAAGTCACAGGTAGGAGTCTTTGCAGTATTTTAGTACTTATAGCTATAGCTTCAAACAACAAAGGAAAGAATACTCTGAGAAGCAGGCCCTGTAACTGTACTGCCTGTGGGTGTGCGTGGGGTGTAAGTCTTGCTGCTGCTGCCTCGGTTCCTGGAGAGTAGTGACTCGCTGAAACTGATGGTTGTAGTTTAGAGTTTAGGGAACAGCAGCTCTGTTTTCTTTTTTAAAGTGCTGAAAAGAAAGCCTTAGATCCCAAATTCTGGCATGACCTGCCTCATTGAATTGAAATAAATGTAAGATATGAGTGCTAGCACACCGTTTTCCTTTTTCTGCCATGCTAAAGTCCTCTGAGCTGTTAAAAACAGCTGATTATTAGAACTTAAGAAACAAGAATGATAAAACATGATTTATCTATAGATTAGGGAATGTTTCCCACTGACACAAATTAAACTTGAGGACCTTCAAGGATCATAGAAACTCTGTCACTGTTGGGAGATGAGGTTTGATTAGAAGCTCCAAAATCCATTTGGTCAGCCAGTAGTAATGATGATGGACTGTGCCTGGCACTCTAGTTTGCTTAGCTGCCCCAGGGAAGAATTTTTCACTTGAGGTTTTTCTGACACTGCACTATAGAAAAGAAAGCTAATCTGTTCAACAAATACTGACTGGAACCCTGGCCTGTGTCTATTGCTATAACCATGTTAATGAAGCTATTCCAATTTGCATGTGCTAAATATCTTGCCCAATAATAATAAAGCAGTAAGGTGGTAAAGAAATGTAAGAACCTCAGTACATTCAATACAGCCAGCTGTGGGTCTGTTAGTGACAGCAGGGAGGATGTATGTCCATCGTCTTCACTCTGTACTAAATACTATATATATAGCTTCACTGTGTGTTTTTCATCCTTATTTTTCACTGTGAAGTCTTTGTTTTGATTAATTCTTGCTTCTCAGTCTCTTCAAATTGGTTATGGTTGCAGCATGGCCAAACGTCAGCTAAGCAACAGCAGTTAGGGGTAGTTGTGGAACCATATGTATTTCATAGATTTTGCATAGAAAATGTTGTGGTCAGGAGGTGCTTTTTTTGTTTTAGATTTCTTTCAGAAATTTAAGGTGTCCTGTCCAAAACAGCCCATTCTTCTGTACATCTAGAGCTGTTTTATTAAGTGAATTCCTACCTTTAATATTCAGGAAACTTCGGGATGTGAAATAATGACCAGACCCAAAATAGGCTTTAAACTATTAATGATCTGCCATCTGGTGGCCTGACTTGTCTGAGCTGTTGCACTTCTAATCTCCACCGATGTAATTCTGCTGAAGTCAATGGCTTTAACATACTCCTTGTGGTCAATGAGCTTGGGGTGGAAATAGCACCTGGTCCACTTCTATCCCAGAGCTTATTGCTGTGATTCAGGCTAGGTCTGTGTGATCTGGAGGTAGTCCGGCCACTTGAAAAATCAATAGGGAACTTCCTTCTGCTGAAGGAGCAAAAGCTGCGCTAACCTTGTGGATGAAATTTCCCTTTAGCCATCCTCATTTTTAACAAATTATGGTCAGAGATTGTGTTACCTCTTGGGTATTACAGAGACAGCTGATAAACCACTTGCCAAAGTTGTCGTGTATTATTCCTATTTGCAGCTGAAAAGCATTGCAGTAAGTGCTAAATAATTGAGATTTGTTTATACTGCTCTCCTGTCCTTTTCAGTTCTTCCTTATAGCCCGAAGGCATGGCAGATTTACAGACTGGTTCAGACCTTCATTTCTGTAAGAGGTTCAGATACATTGCACAGCACCTGATCTAAAGCTGTGGTCGTGTATTATTCCAGGGTTACATCTTATCTGAGACCGGAATAATTTAAACCGGAAGGAAAGAGATCAATGTGATAGAATGGCTGTACTTTTAATTAAATATTTAGGGAGCTTGGCTTGTATACCAGTGGCGTAAGTAAAAGTGTAGGTTAGGTGTAAGAACTGTAGCGGAACTGATACACCATCCCTGAATATACCTTCCTTGAATGGAAATATTTTAGGCAATTAACAGAAGGCAATTTGTGATTTAACACTACTCCCATTTAAAAGATTAAAAAAAATTCCTCTGCAGTAATTTTTTTTGTTTGTTTCATAAGATTCAAATAGAGCAAGAACAATAGAGCTCAGCGTTCATGCTGAATATTGTGTTCTCTCTTCAAAAGTGCCTTACAAATATAGAGGAGCTGATTCTTGTAGCACCCTTTAAGGTAAAGTAGTACTGCCATGAACAGGGTTAGGTAAAAATCGGTGGAAAATTACATCAGCATTTCTACCTATATAACTTGGCTATATGACAAACTTACAGCAAAGTGGGAGGATATTTTGTGATTTGGAATTGATTATTTTATTACACCCAGAATGCCATTCAGCGCTGGAAATTCACATTGTCTTGCTGGATGGCTCTAGAAATGGGTATACAACCAGTATAATATCAACAAAGATGTATTTTTATTTCTGCACACTGGTGCTTTCTCCCTCTCAGAGAAGGAAGATTAATATGTGAGGACTTGAAAATCAATACCTCCAGCCCCTGCAACTTCCTTTAGAATTAGGACTTGGACACACAATTTTAATAATTTCACAAACTGGCAACTAGAATATGATGAAGCTGCCCGAACTTTCTTCTGGCCGACTGGGAATTCCACTGGCGTGTAGAAAGAGCAAATGAGATGAGAAGGAATGATACAGAATCAGTTGCATTAATTTTATCTGTCAAGGAAGCATAGAAAGAGGGAAGAGATACAAATAGAACATACACTACTCTGTTGTCATAATGACTTCTTAACTTCTCCTGGAAGCTGTTATTGTTGCCCAGAAGCCATGCTATTTTACGTGAGTGGGCTATAAACAGCTCCCAGCAGCAAAGGACAAAGTACACTTCTGCTTGGCACATGAAGCTTTTTGCTGTATGCATTATTGCCAAATGTGAGTATTGGGATCTGTCTTTCTTGATAATCTCCTTTATAATTCAGTTTTGTTTCTTTGGGAGAGATATCTACTTGGCACTTTTCAACTAACCATTTTTTTGCAAGCATAGATCAAAAATGAGTAATTATTTTAGGAGAATCATCCTGTACTCTCAATAAATTACTCAGTCTGTCTCTTGACTCAGTTCTCTCTTTTACTGACATCTGATTCTTTATATGCCAGGAAAATATCCTAGTGGTTTCCTAAACAATATGTAATTATCCTTTAATTTCTACCTTAGCTTTTCCTATCGTGAGTATGGCTTCATTTTGTTGTCCTTTCAGACTTCTCAGTTTTGAATATTTTATTCCTCCCCAAAGCCTCTTTCATAAGCTTGGTTAGTCTTCCCAAATGGTCATTCATAAATGTTGACCCTTTTTTAATGTTAGTGTATTTATAGTTGGTTGTGGAATATATGAGCCTAGGTCTTAGCATATAAGCCTATGGCGCTTACTCAATTTTTTCCCCAGTTTTCCTGCTTTGTTTAATTTAATTATTTCCCACAGTTGTAAAATTGACTCTTGGAGGAAAACTGCTTTGTAACACTTGCAGTGTTTTTCCTGTAGTCCTGACTTTTCTCTGAGTGTTAATTTTCAAAATGGAGTCTCCAATTAGTGTGCTCAGATACATTTCACTGAGATGTGACTGAAGTTATTCTGCTTAGTCCATTGTTCCTTTGATTTAGAGTATATGATTCTCATTTACACCAACTCCCTTCTACAGGGGACTGGCAATATAAAGGAGATTTATGTTAACATTCAATCTGTTCTCATCATAGACTGCTGCTAAATATAAAAATCTGACCCTGGAAGTTCTGGGTTGTGTCCAGACAGCCAAAATATTCCTGTTTGTAGCAGTTTGTTGTTCAGCTTTATGAGATTTTCTGTTAATCATCTCAGCATGGAGATGATTCTTCTGCAGTGTGTATGAAATAAATGTTATGGTTCATTTGGACTCCTTGCATCCCTTAGATTTTAAACTATTCACACCACTTGAATCGGTCTTTAAGGACCTTTAATGTCAGCAATATCCTGAAATTCTGTAGTGCTTTTATTCTTTGATTATAGTTCAGTATTACTACCTCTCAATCTAGCCATTGTTTCCTCCAAACTTTTGTCTGGTTTCTTTATGAACTTAATGTTTGGGTTTTTTTTTTAACCTCAGAGTTATTAATCTCCAAGAGTGGTCTTTGGTTGCATCTCCCTAGCACATTTATTTCTAGGTGTCAGCTGTGATATAAAAGAGAGAATTCCAGAGAAAAGTCTGACTTCCATCACTGGATATGCTGTAGTCTACATTTTGAGATCACAGAATCATAGAATCACAGACTGGTTTGGGTTGGAAGGGACATTAAAGCCCATTGAGTTCCAAACCCCCTGCCATGGGCAGGGACACCTCCCACTAGCCCAGGTTGCCCAAAGCCTCATCCAGCCTGGCCNCTGTCCTCAGATGGGAGGTGCTTCGGCCCTCTGACCATCTTCATGTCTTTCCTATGCTGAGGACCCCAGAGCTCAATGCAGTACTGCAGGTGGGGTCTCACGAGAGAACAGAGTAGGTCATCACTTATTTTGCCTAACTTCCCCATAATTTTTGATGTAGAAGCCAATTGTCACTAGCTGATCAAAATTCCATCTGAATATAAATACATAGCTGGCTTCTGCTTTTAATTGATCCAATTCTCTTGCTCTTATCATCACTTCTCAAAATCTCAGCTAAGAAGTCTCTGTTTGGCTGAATGAGAGTGACAGCTTAGAGTGTCCTTCTCAGATTGTTAAATGAACAGAAATATTATCTAGGTGCTTCACATACCTCGTAGCTAAACCTAAGAACTGACTCAACAAATGAGTATTTTTCTCTGTTCTTTATCTTTAATATTAAGCTTATTCAGCAAACATGATCCTATCAATATACAGCTGTTGCAGTCACAAAGCCATTGCCAGTCATAATCTAGTTAAATCCAAAATCCTCTGCTTTGAAATTGCTACAAACTCAAGATTTCTTTTAAGAATACTTCCCATCTCCCCATTTATCTTTAGCTTTTGAGCCTGCTTTATTGAAGTCAAGCACCAAAGATGGGATAAAGCCCTGAGCAATCTGTTCTGACCTCATAGCTGGCTCAGCTAGGAGAAAGAGGTTGAATTAAATCAAGTTTTTTCCAACCTAAATTATCCTATGATCCTATGACCATTCAGTGGCTTTAGTAAAAGAGGTGACATGTCTTAACTCTTCTACAATAACAGCACAAGTGACTTACTGTGAAGAAAGTATTCAGAATTAGCAAAAGGCATAGGCAGGTTGTTAGCAGAAGAACATATTTTTCTCTTTGTGAGATGCGTAGCAGTTCTGGTTGAGATCAGCATTAATAGGCAGATTTTTTTGCTGTACAAAATTGTGTGTTCCAGTTTTAAATTCACAAACAATTGTGTAGAGTGGGGGAGCTTTATTTTGAGCTTTGTGTTTCCTTGCCTTTCTGTGCACCTTGATATGTCAAATGATGAAGTATTTACAGTGCAGCATGCAAGCAGCAGCCTAGGGAGGCTAAAGTGGCTTTTATTCCATCACGGTTTTGTACAGCCACATGGTAGGAGCATGTAAAAATTACAGCAGTTAATAAGTGATCTTTCTTAAATTATAATTGTACATAAATTTTTCAGTTATATTCACTCTGCTGTCAAGATGTCCAAGCTTCTTTGTTGTATAATGGCTACATTTTGAATTCTGCTATGCATCTATTTATAAAGACTAAATTTAACAAATATATGCATGACAATAGCTGTATGAACCCATAAAGGATCATTCTTTTATGCACATATTTTAAGGTTCCCAAAATGTTATCCTGAGATGTTTTCCACAGTAAGTTTTAGAGTGAAATAAGATTTCCTTCGCATTTCAAATGCATCTAGAGGAACAATCAATAAAACTAAAGCTCCAGCTGTGCAGCAACTCACATTGTTCCCCAGTGAAGTTAATACTTTATAGTGGTGGCAACATACAGTGATATTTTGTGATGGCCAGAGATTGTAGTTTGTGCCTTTTTTTTATTTTTTTTTTCTTTAGGCCACAGTGAAAATCCTTTGTTAGCACTGAAAATCTCTACTGAGATCCAGGAGATATTTCTGGAAGACTTGTATTGGTATTGTTCAGGACTGAGCAACCTCAAATCAAAAAATGCCATATGTTTATGAGTGGAAAAACAATAATTTACTGGATTACTAACATACTGCACATTCATATGGAACCATTAAAAAGTCTTTCCTCTTTCTTTTATGAGGAACCCATTAGGGTGTTAAGCACAATAGCCTGTTTTAGGAGAGCAGAATTTAATACTGTGTTGTCCATGGTGGCCATGAGTTTCTGGCATTTGAACTTGTGGGTTGTGTCCGTTAATTTAGCATTTTTTGGATGTTTTCTACCAGACCCATGAAAGTTAGAAAACCAGTCACAAGAAGCTTAGCAGATGTTATATTTTATCTCTTCCACTTAAAAGAACACTTGTGATCATATCCTGAGGGATGTTCAGTTTGATTAGAAACTATCCTCTGCTCAGAAATTCTGGAAAATTTATTTACTCTGCCTTTGAGATCTACACATTCAATATCTAGTAAAATAGACTGGAACTAGTCCTTTTAAAATAAGGTATACAGACTGAAAGATAGCTTCTGAATCAAGAGGAGATGGGGAGGAGATCATAATCTAAGGTGGCTTCTTTTGCAGAATTTCATATTGTAAGAAACCTGTACATTTTGTTTAGCTATTGGATAACAATTCAACAGAATGTAATGAAGAATAAACCTCAGAAAGCATGGGTTTCCTTTGAAATGCCTTGCAAATTGCAAGTCATGAAGTTAATTTGCAGACATAATTGTTCTTCAAAAAAAAAAAGGTCCCCATCTTTTTCTAATTTTTGAGCAAATATCTGCAAATTCCATAGTTAGTGCAAACCTAATTTCATTCAGTAAAATTCCATAAATTCAATGAAACCGATACTCTTCAGGCCAGGTTAAATTTTCCCCACTGTTTTAGCAGAGACAGTTAATGAGATCCAGTGCCATCTCATTTGTACATCCAGTGCTAGAATCACTGAGCTGCTCTGTCCAGTGTTACTCCCATCTGAAATTTGCCTTTAGGTTGGTGGTGCAGTTATTTATGTCACCCTTGGCTGAAGAAGGAAATATCACTGAAGCAGAAATACATGTGTGTGGACACTTGCAAAGAGGTTTAACGTGTCATCTATGGGCACGTGGTGGCATTTGAAAGAAAACAAATGTGAAATGAGGTGTTGATTTCCTGTGCCATTTTGTGACATCAGAAACTCTGTCTTTTGTTCCTTCTTTTCAAAATGAAGAAGTTCCATGTATAGCAAGACAGGCTGGAGTCAGTATCTCATCTTACAAGCAAGCTGATAGGGTTTATTTGGCTGCGATGCTATCGTTGTCCACAATGACTATAAACATAAGACTGTCAGGGACCCACAGGATTCAGTGTCCTGTTGTATACAACCCTGTTATATAGTTTTGTTCATTTAACAAGACACTTCAGCACACACTTAAGTCTCTAATAAACTGTATTCAAGGGTATGTATACAAGTGAGATTTTCAAAACCCGCCAAGGCTAACCTAATTTTGGAAACCAATGGAAGCTTCACCACCAGGTTTAATGTAAACTTTAAGGATTCAGTACAAGTTGTATAGTTTCTCAGGAATTTGAGCATACAGTTCCATTGTTTGCTGAAGCGGATTTATTTTGTTGTGGTTATTGCTACTATTTATAAAGCTGCAGGAGCTGAACTGAGAGCAGGGCCAATGCAGATGATTCATCCCGTCTATGCGTTAGTAACCAGTTGTTTGAGTGTTGTGAATCTTTTACTCTTTCAGAATAATTCTGCTGAAACTACATAAATGTAAATGAGAGTCATAAAGAAAGTAACCCTAATTTTTGTGCCAATAACAATAAGTGCCAGTGTACTTGGATGGCTGAAGGGAAAATTTGCTAACCTTATTTTTAACCACGCACATTACAACATCTCCTGATGACAACTAAGTGTTCTTTTACAGGGTCAAGCAGCTTGTTCAAATTTTAGTTTTCTTCAAGTGTTGAGTGTCATATATTGGAACAGTGGAGAACGTGTCTTTGTCTGATTCTTGTGTTCTTTACATCCATACGTAGCCATGATATGATAAACATCCTTAAAGAATAGTATAAGAAATGATTACAAGCTACGTCATAGTTTAAACAAAGTAGAAAATTCTTTAGCTAAATCATTTGTGCAATGCAGTAAAAAGTAAGATGCTAAAGGCTGTTGCATTGTGGTCTTTGGGATGCTTTTGCAATGAAAATAACATGTGAGGGGATAGGGGGGAGGAGTTTCTATGATCTAGGAATCTGAAAAGTCAGTGTTGTTGACATAAACATCGGGGTTTTGCATACCTCAGGCTGCGCTCAGAATAGCATGAGGAAGGTGGGTGGCCTGGCATGCTAGGGATTGTAGATAGAGCATTAAAATGCCGGGACAGCCTATTCAAGGTAAATAACCTTGTAGAGCCCATTTACCCAGTGTGATTGACAGGAGGATACTAACTCCTCTTATCTGACAGATAAGTTAGATAGAAAGTTTATAATGAGAGTGCGTGGGGGGGGAACAGCAAGGGAAGTTTCTTTGAAATGAAAACATCAAATGCAGTGTTCTGACATTAAATGATTCAGAACCAGCAGCCTGTTGAAATTGGCGTGTTTCCCTGGGGCTCGGCTTTGACCGGTGCTGTAATGACACTGACCTCCCTTGTAAAGCAATTTGAGGTCCACTGAGGAAAAGTTCTGTACAGCTGGTAGGTATTGTTAAAAAATCTGAGAAAGAAATCTGAAGACTGAGATTATATGAAGGATTTCTTTACATAAAAGAAAGGTGTATCCCCCTGTTTTTTAGTTTCCTATATGCATAATAATTTTGTGTGTTTCTTTTTGAGTCTCTGACACTTTGTCTTATTTGAGCCTTGGCAAGAAAATGAGGCATTGATGAACCAGAAAAGGCAGAAGGCAGAAAACCAGAAAGGTTTCATAGTCTTCTGCCACCTGCCAGTAAAAGTAAGGAGTCTGTCTTCATTTGAATGGTTAAGATTTGGGATAGGTCTGTAGTTCCTATGGAACAATCTAAGCATTGACTTCAGCATTTTACTCCTGACAATCAAGTCCTGAAGTATTCTAGAACTGTGCTGCCAACTTCACTGGAGTTTCTCCTGGTTTGCTCTGGCATTCAGTGAATCAGAGATCTCATGTTTGGGAAATAGACTTGAATCCTGTTAATTTTGTTTCGTAAGTCTAGGACAAAATAATGTTCAGTCACTGCTTGTTTTTATCATCTCAGTTAAAACTCAACCCAACATAGTAATGCTGTGTGAGTTTACAATTTGCTACAATTTGTCAGTTGCAGTTTACCACAGTCGCTCTTATCACTATGCCTGCTTTTAATTCCAGATGTCAGGACTATGTACAGGCAGTATACCCTTTTTGAACTTCAACATAAAATAAAAACTGGGGTTTTTTTTTCAAAGCAATTTATATTAGTTGTTTTGAAGGATTGTAGTGATAGAAAAGTTGTGCTTTCCTTTCTAAATATAAGCACCTTTCTGTCTCAGCAGTGGAAATATGACTGGTATGAATAAATTCCATAATTTGTAGAATATCAATATTCAACATGATCATGTCCAAACCACCAATTTATCTGCCACATGTACATTCTTTTTCCCTTTACCAAGCACCAATGTTTCTTGCCCATGTGTCTCTTCTATATTAGCACAGAGCCAAGAGTAAAGAGCGTGAAATCACAGAATGTTAGGGATTAAAAGGGACCTCAAAAGATCATCCAGTCCAATCCCCCTGCCAGAGCAGGAACACCTAGATCAGATCGCACAGGAACGCATCCAGGCGGGCTTTGAATGTCTCCAGAGAAGGAGACTCCACCACCTCTCTGGGCAGCCTGTTCCAGTGCTCTGTCACCCTCACTGTAAAGAAGNTTCACAAACACTCATTGCAGTGACGTATTGAATCTTCATCATAAATCAAGTACATCAGAAAACTTTAACTGGTATTTGGCAAGTTAAGTCATAGATAATTTTCAGTTAAATTATGAACAGTTTTAGCCAGTCAACAGCAAAATGCAGTGCCTACATAAGCAAGTGGACCGCAAGTTATTTTTTAAATCTAAAAAATAAAAATTTTTAAAACATTATTAAAATATTGGTTAAGCTATTTGAACTATTGCCTTTGTCCTTTAAATGAGAGCAATATTCTCCACTGCAATACATACAACTCAACAGCATATGTATTTAATAGACTATGTTCTCTCAGCCAAATTATTGCTGGACCTGTCTGTATAGCTGAAACAGCTGCTTTGAAGAGTCTTCCAATGCTACTGATTTATTGAGATTTGATTGATAATTAATATAAATGTCCAGGCTTTCCAGAATACTCTGATCTTTTCACCTGTGTAAATTCATTTACTATTGTGCAGCTACACAATCATATTCATACGAGGGTATATCTTTTAGGAATCAATTATTCTGGCTAAAGGCTGGGAACCATCTGTGTGCTTCCACTTGTGAAAAGTACGTATTCTCATATGTATCAATATCGCTTGGGGATGCCGTGGGTACATGTACCAATGTGCTAATTTCACATATTGACATGCATTTTAAAAAATGACAAATTCTGATGATGTGAAACAAGGACATTTTGCCTAATTCTGTGATTGATTTTGGTCAGTCTATATCCTCACTTTTTAGTAACTTTTACACTTGCAGTTATTTAATTGATGTTTTTTTGACTTTCCATTCCAGTGTGACTATTGGAAGGAAGTGGAATCTCACAGCTTCCTTATTTTCATTTCATTTATCTTTCTACCTGTTAGGAAATCTACCACAACCACACATTGTCACCAGCTGGTTTTGCCCTTCTCTATGCATGAACATTAAGTTCTTTCTTCTTAATAACCCTACACTACCTGGCAGTCCTATTTAGGCTTTCTTTATACCATAATTCATCAAAGCTGGGAGATTCTTAAAGCTCCTGGAGAATTGCTTGGGATTTATGTAGTTTCATGGCACACACTGTGAAACACATCTTCTGTTTTGTAGTGATCAGACGTTGCTAATGTGCAGAGAAAGTTGAGAGGAATTTATGCCTGGTAGCCATCTCACTCATGCT
>VZTO01023319.1:0-24931 GCA_013400615.1 Syrrhaptes paradoxus | reverse complement strand
TATAATATAATATAATATAACCTGCCTTCAACCAGGAAGGCATATACTTGCCTTGCTAAGGATGTCTGGTCCCTGTGATCCTTAGAGGTGCAGTGTTGGCTACAGCTGCCCACAGGCTCCCAAGCTAGTTAAACCTTCAGCCTGGCCCATTTCAGCCCTTCTCACATTTGTACATTAATCCATCTGTCTTACTGCCAGGATGAGATACATTTTCCCGCTCCTGATTTTCGTCATCCTGGCTGTTCAGAGTCCTGCTGTTTTTGCTCCCCTGCTAGTCCCTATTTTCTTTACCTATATGGTGGGACTCAGGCAAGATTTTTGGTGTTTTCACCTTCCACAATCTATCCACATGCCTGGGAAAAAACCAAACCAAACCAAAACACACCTTACTTAGCAAGTCCAGCATGCCTGGACACATATCCCAGCCAACAGCTCAGGACCATGAAAGAGGATCATATCAAAGTTCACCTCCTGCTCCAGGAGGCTCCTTCCCAACTTGCTGTTCACAAATTAATGCACCACGTATAGACAGCAAGCCCTAACAAATATAATCAAGATGTGGTGTCTGCATTGTGCACCTCTGAGAACACCACATGTGTTCATTTTATTTAAAATAGTCACATCTTAACCTATAATATTAGGGATCAAAATATTCTAGGTGATCACAGCAGCAAGCAGCAGCTGTTTACTCATGGGGTTCTGTTCCCTCTGCTGAGCATCTCTGCAGGTGCAAAGGATGGGCAGGGCTGCCTGCATCCCGGCATGGGGCAGATCAAAGCCCCACACATCTGCCGGGGGTCAGCACAGCCCTCCTGCGCCGGGGGCTGCCTGTGCTCAGCCAAGGTGTGAGCTGTGTCTGCCGCGACGGACGGCATCTGCAAACCCTGCCAGACATTTTGAGCATCAGGAAGATATTATTGAGATGAAAAACGTAAGGATTAAGGAACAGGTGTTCACTGGGGCAGCATTATATAAGCAAAACTTCAGAACACAAAGCAGCACCTACATTTCAACTGATTTTTGGGGAGCTGAAATTCATGCAAAATTTTCTGCTTGAAGCACAACAGTAAAAGAACAGCAGGACCTAAACAATCAATTTTGTTTGCTATCCTCGTGCTGACATAGAGGACAAAGTAGTGTCAGAGCGTGATCTAACTCACTGGATGGCGGGACTTCTACGGCTGTAAGTATCAGATAATGCCAGAAGTGGATGTAAGTTATCAACAATGGCGAGGTAGGAAATCCAGGGATCATGAGTTAGGTGACTGTATGAAATATTTGAGGTTCAGATGTCACATGGAAGAACACAGAGCCTTTAAATGAGATCCAGACCATCCGATGACACCAGTTTGCACATCACTGGTACGACCGCTGGAACCACGCTGACTTGCACCCATGGGGAACCTGGTACTTCCAGATGTGGTTGCAGGGATGGAAAATAGCTGTTGCAAGAGATGCCTACCCAGCATTTCTGCACAGTGTGAAAAGAACAAATTTCTTCTCACACACCAGCTTGAAAAGAACTAAGTGGCCTTTGCAAAATGCTCCCCAAGAAGCCCACAGAGAGAAATCCAGCTCAAGGGAAAATCAATAGAGGAAAATCATGACCCAGCAAAGGGAAACAGATAGTAAAAGGAAGGTGTACTTGAGCACCATTCGCTTCTAATGGGAGTGGCAATGTTGCACGCTGCTGTGCCAGAGGCTTTTCTTCACTCCTGCAGCAGCAAAAGGAGTTTCAGCATTCTCTGACACTAATTGAAAATGCGTTAGTGGCTGGAAGCAACATTAGCTCTTGGTCTTGAGAAATTCCTTCTGCCACAAACATAATTGTAATAAAAACTGAAACACTGAAATAAATGTTAGAACATTTAAAAATCATAAAGCCTTCCCTGTTTCCACTTTTCTTCTGTAATAAATTAAAAACTTGACAAATTTCACCCGGAGACACAAACATTAAGAAATCATTTGGCAAATGACTTTTTTTTCAAGCCTGGCATCTCTAGCCTGGGGAGAGCTGTGGAAAGGTCACAGAAATGTCCCATGAATAGCCTCTCTTCAAGCCCAAGGGGGTAAAATCTGTAGATGCTGGTCTGAGGAGGACAAGACACCAGCTTGCAGGAAAGTTGCTTATTCTTTCCCAGGGGACCGGTGTCACCTTCTCATCGTCACCATGTGCACAGATATCAAGGAGGCACCTGAGCATGTGTTTAAGTCTCATTTCAAAGGAGCGCAAGTCCTTTCCTAGAGATGCTTTCCTGAACGGCAGCCAGAAGCGGTGACATAAGTTGTTTCACTGACTTGGGTACAGACACGAGCACACCATGAGCTGTGCCACGACACTGCCAGCAGGGCTGGACCCTCCGCCGCTTGTGCTCTGAGGATGGACAGACCCTGCCCAGCAGGTCAGGAGGAGGCAGCAGGTTTTGCATGCTGCCTTCTCGGTGTGCAACCTGCAGATCACAGCGTCAGCCTTGGCACCTTCCCTTTTGGAAGGAGAAATTGGGATATGCAGAACAGACAAGGACCAAAATCTTCAGACCTCACATTTGACATGCTACGTGCAGATTGCAGGGCTCATCTTTCAACTCCACGTCTCTGTGTGTACTGTAACTTCTTCCAAGAAGCAGAAGGTCCCTCCTGTGTCAGCCCATTCCTCTCTCCGTCCATATGCTCTGTGCCAGAGGGATCTGCTCAGCTCCTGCATCTTTGTGCCTCTAAATTGTTTCTCTCTTGCAACAAAGGGATGCAGTCATGTAAACATTTTGATTTTTATTTCTTACAGGTGCCAAGCTGAGGACCCGAGAGAGGCGTGTTTCACACAAGATCAAGCAGGAAGCCTGCTGTGATGGAAGAAATCCCATACCCTGCCCTAGGACATTGCTCTCTGCCCCCTTCTTGTTGCTGGCTCTGTGCTGTTGTTGCCAGACATTAAGATGCTGCTGTGTTTGTACTCTCTTCAGAACTGGTATTCCTCAATTAGAGTCCTAAAGGCATGTGGAGTTCCCTGCGTTGAGTGAATTTTTTATGGGTAAAGCATGAAGAAAAAAATATTTATGTGAAATGAAAGAAAGAAATTAAAGAATGAAATTAATGTGAAATAAAAGAATATTCTTTCTCATGAAAGAATTCTTTCTTATGAAAGAATATTATATGCCCACAAGGAAAAAGAATGTCCCTTTCAAAGAAATGTTTACCGAACTTTGTATCATCCATAAAACCACAAATTCTCGGTGGGATGAGGGTGGAACCGTAATCCCCCTGCGAGTGACAAGTGTGGCCTTCCCTGGCATGCAAACATGGGCCTGAGACTCCTCAAAGCCATCTGTTTTGCCATTTATGTCTTCATGTGAGCTAGAAAATAATATTGCAACAAGCTGTTTTCATCCCTGTGGACAGCGCCTTGGGAGAACGACCCCCGGGACGCTGAGGCTGGGAGCTCAGGGGGTGGCACCAGGGATGCCCGAGGTGGTCACCAACCAAAGCAGCAAGGGGAAAAACCTTCCCCTAACGACCAAGCTTGGGGTCTCTTTCTCATTTGCCCCCCAGGCAGGAGCTGTACGTCTCAGCATGTCACACTGGGCGGAACCTACTGAAACCCAGTCCAGATGTGATGCGCATTTTTTACCCTCATTGCTTAGGAGGACCTCCCTTGTTGCCTAAGCAGAAGAAAAGAAGCAAAAGCAACGAGCTTACATCTGGGCAGAAAACTCCTGGTCCCCATTGCAGGCAGAAGGGAAATGTTACGGTCCCACGAGACATCGCAGAAAACAGGCAGCACCCTTCAGGTCCAACGACGCCTTTTATTTTTCTGGTTGAGCAAGATGTAATCAAGTGTCTGTGCAACAGGAGAGGGAAATGATGTTTGAGCAAAAGCTAGTTTTATAGCCCTTCACACTACAGAAAGGATTTAAGTTCAGCCAAAGTCGTCTTCTGGCTCTCTAGCAGCACAGATTTCCACTCAGGGAGAACAAATACGTCTTTGCTCATGTAAGAAGAATCATGGCTCAGCCTTGTCTTGAACAACTTTGCCACAAATTAGCTGGAGGCAAAGAGGTAAAGCTTGAGATGGAAATAACTTTCATCAAGAATAAGTGCTCGAGGGGCTTAGAAGTGTGATTTTATAGCTTTCTGTCCATGTTCAGTGCAGGATAAATGTCCGTTTAAGAGCATTAGAGATGCAGACCCTTGGAAGAGACAATTGCAGGACCTCACCCTTCTCGACCTTCCCACCAGCTGCTCAAGTCTCTTTGAAAGAGTGGAAGGAAGATCAGTTGGAGGGGCTTTGAAAGGATGCAAGTGGAGGCAACAGGCACAAAACCTGTCAGAGGCTGCATTTCAGCTCCTTTCGCACAGAGCCCGCAGCAACCGATGCTCGGAGCAGGAAGGGGAACCGCAGTTGGAGGAAGGACTGTGAAAAGTCCCAGCGATGAGCAGGTACTCACTTGACAGTTCAAATTATTTATTTTGAAAAGGAAGTGAAAGTTTTCCTCGGACCGTCTGCTGCTCTGGCGGCAGGAGGGATGCAGCAGCCCAGGAACAGGAGTGCGGATTTTGGCACAGCACAGCCAGAGACAGCTCCCGCCTGCCTGCGGTAACGAGAGCCAGGTGTGATGAAAAAAAAATGTTTTAACAGACTGAGCTTAACACTGCTTGGTTAGAGCATGCGTTGAAGCTCACTGAGAATCTTTCTAAGCACTGGTAGATAGGGAGGGTTTGTTCCTTTGTTATGCATTTAACTGATTCATTTCTTGGCTGAAGATCTATCAAGATGGGACCCGCACCCTTCCTGGAGACTTCTGGCTGCTGTAACCGACCTCAACATTCAGGATTGTTGGCTTGAAGATTGTGACATCAGTCTGTAGAATTTACATTTAACTACTGATGAATGCTCCGCACTCTGGCCAGGCAAGAGGACATGATGGTGGCCCAGAGACAAGGGTGAAATGTCTCCTCGCAGCATCTTTGGAAGCAGCATCTGGACGATAACACTGAAGCACCCAATTGCCTCCCATCCCACAGTCAGGAGGAGCTGTCTGTGCACTGACTCCATTTCCCCATCTCCTCTCAGCAGCAGAGGTTTTGTTTTCCTAGATGTCCACCTAGGAAATCCATCTCAGCTAAATTCCCAGAGACAACAAGGAGGATCTCTGGTTCCTAAGGCCAGAGCACAGAGAAGCCACCAAATCTTTTAAGATCCTTTCAGAGATTGCAAAAAAGTAGAGCAGGAGAAGTGTGTCCCTGAGCTCATTGTGATGGGAGCACCAAGGCTGTGGGGAGAGGACGATCCATGGTCCTGTCTGACCCCACACAGGGACCACAGAGGGAAGGGAGGGATGTAACCCCCCCAGAATCCCTTCTGCCCTGGTAAAGCACCCTGCTTTTGAAAGACTTTTCTGCTGCTCACACCCCTTCATCTGTTTATTTTTAACAGCCAACATGTTCTGAACATAAGTGTCATCTCAGCTGTATTCCCAGAGCTGAATTCATTCTGGTCCCATAACCATTCTTTTATGCTTCTAGCACAGATTTGGAATTAGCTAAATTAGGTTTCACTCTGTCAGTCATGATGCTTTTGACTTTCCAGTGCAAGATGTGTGCGGGTTCGAGAGGCAACACAGCAAACCGACGTTTGAAGTATGAATTAGACTTTTAGTAGACAAAAAAATAAACCTAGGAAGATAGGATTTATAAATGACTTTAGACATGCAGCCATAGTTATTACATGCATTTGATGTCTGTATACATATATAGGGATTTTTAGGAGGCTGGTTGCTATGGTAACTTCTTTACTGCACGGTCCATATGTTGCTTCTGAAATTCTTTTTCCTTAATGGAAAATTACACCCGTGGACATGGATGGTATTTGTAAATCTCCTAAAAAAGCAACAATTTTCCTTTTCTTCCTAAATGTCATCAGCTGTGCAGTGGAAGCCTTTGAAGTTCGATTCTTCCTCTTGTCGGTTCACCAAGCAAGAGACGTGAACTGCATCCAAACCTCCCCTTCTCTGCCTCCAAACCTTTGCCTTTGCTGGAAGCCTGCCTTATAGTAAATGCCCTGATTTTTTCCTGGGATGAGGTCAGAAAAAAGTTACGCTAAAAAGCAGCTACCTCTGCAGGTGACAGCTGAAAGCGGAGGGAGCTGAGGAGGAGAGCAGAGCTTGGATGCTCATCCCAGTGTGAGCTCTATTCTCCGGATGTGGATGCTTTTGGATTTTCTATCCGTAAATCAAACCAGATGACTAAATGTGGTTTTTTTTCTTCTCGCTCTTCCTAGGAAAAAAAAAAAAAGGTTGCATTTTTCGAGTTGCAAAAGGCCTTTCATGAATACACACATCAACACTGCAACCGTAGGTCTTGGTTTCAGCAGAGCTTTCACCAGGAGGTTTCATCCCTCTCCTTTGGGACCAGGGCTTGCAAGCTCTGCTCCATCCCACAGCGGGGAGGAGCTGTGGTGAGTTCCTGACTGTGAACCATTCCTGGAGCATCTCTGTCCCCTGGTTTGCCAAAGCAGTGACCCGTGTTGCTGGCTCGGCTGTGATGCACAGCTCCTCGGAGCAGGCATGTTGGCCACAGCTCTCCGGCGGGGCGGTTCCATCATTGCTGTTGATTTAGGAGAGCCCATTTCCACACGTTCTGCTTGAATAAGAGTGAAAGGGAAGCAGTATTTCTGAAAGCAGAATGAAAACTGGTTCTAAAAATTGCCATGGAGGAGAATTTTTGTTCTCCATGTGGTTCAGTGGGTCACTGGTACAAAGATGAAGGAAAAGCTGGAAAGCGGGATAAGGTGAGCTGCAGGTCCAGGCACAGCTGGGAACACGGTGTGCTCTCGGGGTGGACAGGGCAGCAGGTTCGAGCCATCCATAGGCACAGTGGTACCTTTTGATGTGTTTTTTTTTGCTGGTTTTGAACCTTCAAATGGTACTTTTAAGGTGGTGGCATTTCTCTATTAATCTACTGGGGTTGGGGGAAAAAAGACAAACCCAGCTGCCTCCGCTCTTACAATCAATTGCTTTGCCTGGTCCGATTTTGAAGTGTGAGCCAAGGGATTAGAAATCCACAATGGAAAACTCCAGCACCGGGGCTGATGGAGCAATTCCCTGAGCCCAGAGCCAGGCTGGACTGTCTGGCGTGTCCGCGCTCACACTGCGCCTCAGCATTTCATCCATCAGCTACGGATACGTGCACATCTGTAAAATATGGATTTCAGTGAGGATGGATTAGGGCTGGATTTAACTCTGTGTGTCTGAAGTTTACCCAAAACCCAAAGCCACTTAAATGTCTTTTTAACCTGATTTTTCCCAGCAATTCTTATTAACGGCTGTGGCTTGGAAGCAACAACCTTTATATAACTAAAGAGTCCGTGAATGTTGGCTTCTCAGAGACCTTTCTCGGCGTCTCACACAGCTGCACTTCTGTTTCACATTGGAAAGGTTTGACACCTTAGCAGTAAAAAGTTATAGGTTTTATCCCTAAAACTTCCCAAATGCAGTTTCCATTATTAACACAATGGTGACAGCTCTAGTTTGTTTATATTGCTTCACCTGGGGCACATAAACATAAAGGACTGAAAATACTTCCATGCAATAAAAGAATTTTATCTAATTGCTACCTCTTGCTGTAAGGGACAGCTGGCCTTTGAAAGTTGGGAACTCATTTACGTCATGGAAGTAAAATGTAAGCCTGGGGTTTAAATGACTGTAATTTATGTTCCTGAAGCTCAGAACACAAATATGGGTGTCCAAAGGGCAAATACCTTTCCAAACAAACTCATAACTCAGAATTCAACTTGCAGAGTAGGTATGTCCCCCTTACAGGAGGCTGGCCAGCATTCCTGTTTTCTTTTGATAATTATTCTCTTACTATCTCTGGATCGTTATCCCCAATGTTAAAATATCTATGGACAGCTTCCTAATTCAGCTTGTTTGAATGTTTCTTAATTTTCTGTGCGAGGATGTCCCACATCCCTGTGCAGTCACTGGGGACGCATCACCCGTTGTCACTGGGGGCTCTGACCGGTCCAGCCCACCAGGTAGATGCAGCATCAGCTGTGTCATCAAAGCTCCTCTCATCACTGAGAATGGTGAATTTCTCAGGGCTGGACAAAAATGAGCATCCTGCGAGCAGAGCAGCTAGAAATCACCCTGCAGCTCTTGCGCTGAGAATTTTCTCATCACTGTCTCTAAGCATTTGTCTGAACACCATTTATGTACTTTGGGTTTAGGGCCCGGTTCCAAACAGCTGCTGCTTGTTTAACTTTTTTAATTTTTGTTGTTATTGTTGTTGTTTTTAATTTATAGCACTGAAAATTTCTCTGGAATGGGCTGCCACCAAAAATGTTTGTTCTAGCCCGTGGATGAAAGCACCCACCCATGGTTCCTGCTTTTAGGATTTGCAAACTCACCAACACTTACTATGGCATTGCAAAACAGCAGTGACAGAGAGAAACTCAACCACAGCTCCCGCAGAGAAAATTCCAGGCTCAGCGCTCCGCCGCAAGCTTGCAAGCCCATCATCACAGGGGAGCCCACGTCGATTTAGAAGGTATATTTCCAAATCTCCGTTCTGGCATGATCACACTCTGCTTTGGCTCCCTCCAACAGTACATCATTTTGTCATTTGCTTTTCATATCCATCCAGATGTATCTGTGACTTAAAAATAATTGATTTCCTTTTCAAGAGTTTGGATGTGCTGCTCAGTGGAGAAGAGCAAACGGCAGATTTCGTTAGTCTTGATTTGTATAAGTGTGAATATTGAAATCATGTTTCTAATGCAAGAAGACCAAGTGAATTCAAGTTTCACCTGAGCGTTGGGTGGGTGAACTCAACTTCCCTTAGAGCACCTCTTTGGGTAAAAACAAGCACAACTTTGGACAAAGCATATCCAGCTAAAATGAGGCTGGAAATCCAGGTCCTGCTGCACCTGCCCTCCTTGCAATAGTGACCGAACCTGCTGAGGAGGGGGGATGCAGCCCGGTGCATGTCCTGCTGATGAGCATCCTTTCCTTGCCATCTCGCTGGGCACATCCTCCTTGCAGGTCACTGGAGTTTTATTTAACGTGTTAGTCCAGGAATACCGTGGCTCACCAGGGACCTTGGGTTAGCTGCTGGGAGATAAAATGTCCCTTCTCCATGGAGGTTTTCCCCTGACATGGGGAGATGTGGGCACACACACATATGGGGGGAGTGAGGCAGGTGGGATCCTGGCTGTGCCACGAGCTCCTGGCAGTTTGCAGGCAAACTGTTGCTTACAGATTATTTTTCCTTCAGCATTGTAGTGGAAGTGTTGAGGAGGGAATTTGGGATAAATGAAAGTGGCTTTAGAAAATGTGTTTGGAGTCCTGCTCCTGAGCAAGGAGGGGAGCCTGAAAGCCAGCCCAGTCCTTCCTCCCCAGCACAAGTGCAGCCCCCAGGCCCCCGGGATGTGCCGTCATGTCCCGGGAATGTGCTTCCTGGACACGCTGCATCCACCTTCCTCCTGCCGAGACCAGCCTCAGTCTCTCCTCTGGCCAAGGCTGCTCTGCGGGGAGGCACAGCCTGGCCCTGGGGGCTGGGGGAGTCGCGGAAGGACCGGTACCAAAGGGCAAGACCTTCTGTTCACCCGGGTTTTGGAGAAGCACAGCTGCTTGCAGCTGCTGCTGCAGTAAATAGGGAGTATGGACCGGACACCCGTGCTAAAACGCAGAGTGTGAAACTATCCGAGACTGCACCAAGGGCAGTTGGGGACCATTTTTCCAGCTGCACCATCAAAAGTTGGCCAGAGGCAAACGAGCTGAAGCTTGAGCCAACGCAAAGCGAGAGAGCTGCTGCGCCCGCGAATCGTTTGCTGATAAGAAACAGTCACAGAGGCCAAATGATGAACATATTCCCTAAACAAATAAGATAAATTCCCTAAATAAAAATATATTCCCTAAATTCATAAAAGAATGGAATGGTGAAGCGGGCCATCAAGTATGAATGTGTGCACGGAGGTGGTGATGGGGCTGGCAACCCAAAGAGCATTTTCCTTTCTTCCTCCCCTTCCAGGGCTGGATGTCACAGGATGCACTGGGAATTCAATGTGTTTCTAAGAGGACACTATAACAAGGAGGTTTGCTGCCAAGCAGGGGCTTGTCGCTTCTTGGGGACCAACTGACAGAGGTAACTGCTGTGTTCCAGGACTGCTCTCAGAGTCCAGGTGATTCTTTCCAGCCCTACCCCTATGTCACTGATACCTTTGCTTCTCTACCTGCTCAGAAACAGCTGCAGATGCTGAGAATTTAAAGCCTAGTCCTTAAGATCTGTCGTGGCTGAAATGTCTATAAACACCTTGAGTCTCTTTAGAGATTGCTGGGCTTGCCAAACTCTGCAGCTTACTAGGATGTCTCATTATAAGCGGTGCTTTCCCCCCTCCCGCGGCCCGTGATTACGTGAGAACTGCAGGAAAAGTAAGTTTAAAGACTGCAGTACAACCTCAATGAAAAAGTAGATTAAAAACTCTAATTAATTAAAAAGTTGAAAACCTTTAGTATTATTTAGGATGACCTCAAGACTTGCTGAGACTGTCTGCAGCTTTTTTGCAGCATCTCCAGTTATCAATATTGAAATATTATCAGATTTTTTTTTCCTTTTTTATATTAGCAACCCAAGACCACAGATTGCTCAAGTGAAATCTGCTGAAAATTAATCACCAGATTCTGTGTTCTATGGCTGAAATAAATCTGATCGGAAAACAGGAAAAAAATCAGTAAAACTAGCGGCATGATTTGCCATACCCTCACTGACAGAAAGAGGTTGCTTATAGGAGTCAAATTTTGTTTTCTAGTAGAAATATACATTGCATAGCTGACTGGGGTGTGTCTGTCCACTAAAATGGACCCATCAGCAGATATTTTCTTTGTGTCTGTGTCTGTTTTAAGAGGATGACAAGATGCTTGACCTAGAAGAGCCCCATGGGACAGTATTTTCTTGGATTCTGACTGTAACAGAAATTGCAATTTTTCTTCCTTTTCAGGGCTGGGTCTCATGCGGTTTGGGGGTTGCAGAGCTGCATAGCGTCACCCACCACAGGAATGTTCTCCTGATCAACAGGTACTGTGCGCGGGTATATCTACATAATGGTTGCATTAGGATCAGAAATTTTGAAGGAAATATCCCAATCACCTCTGCTTATGGCAATTCAGTTCGCCTGTGAAGTGGTGAGCTGATGGCTTTTGGAGGACACGAGACTAGACGATGTACTCCAGCACACCCAAATGCCTTGGTCACTAATCACCGAGTACCAGGACCAATCCCTCCCGAAAGCATCTCGTACGGACACCCGCTCCTCCGACCCGCTTGCCAAAGCCAATGCAGGGCAGCCACTAACTGCTCTGCCCATGAATGTGTTCAACCAGCCCCCAGCTCATGGTGACCCAGTTCACCTTCCTAGAGTGAGGTGATTCCTGTCAATACCAAACAAGAAGAGACACTTATCATTTCAGGGACTTTCCACCATTTGTCTTCCCATCCCCTCTCTCCTCCCCACAGGTGTACACTGGATACAGTCGCTTTCCTCCAGGGAAAGAACCCGATTTCGTGGTGGACAGGAATGCTAACCCACTTGCCTTCTGCTGCAAGCATCCATCAAACCCAGCCTCTGTATGCCCCGGAGTCTTAATTTTCCTCTTGACAGCCAAGACAAATGACTCCCCCAGGGCTGTTTGCTCATGTCTGCTCAAGGTTTCCCTGATGTTTCTTGAAGATGACCTGTTTTTTAACACAAAATGAGTTTTCTTTCCACTTCCACCAGTGTGAAGGCAGAGATAGATTTGTTCTAAGAAAAACTTATGGTCCCAATCCCTGACACATCCTCCTTCTCTGCTCTCTTCTTTAGGTTTCTTCTGGTTCCTAGATGTTGCCAGCTGTAATACTTTCCCCCCATTTGGGCTTGTCCTGCACAGATACAGTGATATTTCATTTGAAGTGGAACAACCAAAAGAAAATATGTTTTTCAGTATTTTTTCAATCCAACACACCTGAACACCAAGTGCCACGAGCTGGCTGCAGACCTGGGAAGGCAGATGGACCACGCGAGGAAGCAGGAGCTGGTTTTGTTACTGAAAACTGCATGGTGAGGTAGGCATAGAAATGGGGACAAAGCAACTTCAATTCCCCAGTTTTCTCTTTTTGGAGAACTTGTCTTTGCAAAATAGCTTTTTAATGTCATCCTTGGCAAAAATGTCCTTCCTTTTATTTCCCTCCTCCCAGAAAGCACAAACCCTCCCCCAGTATCATACTCAGAGCAGCCTGCTCTTGCCCTGGGAAATACCAAACACCCTTATTTGTACGGATCACTGCCAGCCCTGGCGATGATTGAACCCCCATAAAAATGAAGAGACTCTCTAGCCAGCTTCATCCGGGTGTTGAAAGAGCAAAGAATGTGGTCACCACTTCCCCATGTCCCTTGGCACATGGATTTTCCAATCAGCCAGGACATCGTGAGGACTGGAAACGGTGCTGGACCACCTGCGTGCTGGCTGTACTCAGCAGCCGCCGAGTCCCTCCAAGTGCTGGAGTTCCCAAACCCAGCAGAACACAAAATCTTTTCGATCCCATCTCAGTGACCCCAGGGCTACAAATGCTGCTCTGGGATCTTTTTTCCTTGTTCACACGAAAACCACGCAATCCAGGCACACAAACCCTCATTGGCTGTGGAATGCAATAATCACACCCAGGATAGCTACAAGTGATTGTGCAAAGGGAAAAGGCTTCTCTTAAACCCCCCGCTTTGTCCTTTCACCATTTGTGTATGCGCCTGCTTAATATATGTTGAAAAATTTAAATAATCCACATGCCATAACATGCCCCCAAATGTTGAGTTGAGTGTCCCCAAATTTGTTTTGCGTGTTTATCCTTCCACTTGTTAGGAACGTAAATGTTCTTTGACTTCGCCCCTGTGCCTTTCAGCATTATTTTATGGAAATTCCAATTTCCTGCCCTGAAAGAAACCCTGATGATAATGAGAGGCTTGAAGCTTTTCAAACCAAAAAAAAAAAAAAAAAAGCAGTTTGAGTCAATTCTGCATTTTGTCCTTAATCAAAACTCGTTGTGTGCATTTGCATCAACAATGAGCTCAGCGCACAATGCTCCATATGGGCTTGGCTGCTGGCATTCAGTGAATGGCAGGAGTCCCTGAAAAAGCTCCCCGGTTTTCAAAGATTTAGGGATGACCTTGCAAAAGCATCATTTGTCACTGCCTTGTCCAGAATCGCTGGAAAAATCCCCGGAAACACCCAATGGAATGGCAGAGCCCAATTCTCGCATTGCCGGAGCAGTGCTTATGAACAGAGGGAGAGTGGGCAATAAGAAACTGGAAGCTTTTAATGGAGCCCCAAAAGACTTTTTCTTGCTGCTTTATCTGGATGTTGGTCTTCCACTTCAGCTGTTACTCATTTTTTTTTCAGAAATTCTATTTCAACTCAGTTTATACTGACTCTACCATAAATATGAATGCAAACAAGCTTCGGTCCATTAACCCAGACACCTATTTGCAATTCGAAAGCGTCTAAACCACTTGGAAACAGCCCACAAACTTTTACTGTTCCCCAGTTAGGACCTGATCTTGCAGAACCCCCTTCCCACTAATTCCAGGCGAGTTACACCCAGGAGGGGGTATCCATGTATGTGCAGTTTTAGGAGCAGGTCCCCACTTTTGAGCGCATTAATAGCACCCAGAAGGGCTGCAGTGGGTCTGTTCTGTAGAGCAGGAGCAATTAGGAGAAATAGGGACGGCGAGTCGCACAGGCATCCCTGGACGCGCTGTCATGAGTGGCTGGACAAATTCTGCTCAGAAAGGATTTATTTCCACTCATTTTGGTCTTGTGGTTGTGAGAGGCTTGCAAAACCTTTCACCTTCTTTCCCCTGGAGTCATATATATTTTATGAGAAATTTAAGAATTACCTCTTATTAAAATGGGGATAGTGTAATTACCAATAAAAAGCAGATGTTATGGCATGACTAACGCTTGAAAATGTGCACGGAGCGAGCACACCATACCAGCACATCCAGGCTTTTCAGTAAGATAATAAAAGTTGTCTTTGTTGAAACCAAGCGGCCAAATCACAGGGGTCTGAAGTCGCAGGGAAATCATTACGGAAAACACCGAAAGGCTCCATGAAAGGGTGGCTTTGGTCCCACCTATCGCAGCAGCAAAAATGTAACTCCAGAAGGGTGAAATAGAAACCCCACATCCTTGCTCGCCTTGCCCACGTCAGGAGGGATCCAAAAAGGTGTCCTGTGCTGAGAGCATCTTTCCCCTACGAGCCCTAATGAGCTGTAATTAGTGAACTCCCGACACCTCCAGCACCTCTCGGGGGGTCCATAACCCACCTGCAACAGTCAACATCATTCCCTTGGCTCACTCCCAAGGATTTTGGCAAGGCGTATCCGGAGCGATCTGCGTAGGCTGACTTTGGAAGCAGGAACGAGCAAACATCATGGAAATGGAGTTGTTCAACAAATCTGCTCAAGCAGTCCTGGGTTCACAAATTCCTCTCTCTTCCTTCCCGGCAAAATTGCATTTATTGCTTTTCACCACAAAAGCATCTTTAAAGCAACGCTCGGTTTGCAAAAGAGCGTTCACCACTTGGGAAGAGGGTTTGGTCTGCTGGGTGTGGGGGTGAATTTGGGGGTGCAGGGAGGATCTACGCCTCGGGCAGGGGGGCTGAAAGGGCAGCGAGAGCTGGGCATGGGAGTTCAGCACCCAGGGGTGCAGCGGGGCCAGGACACCTCACCTTCTCCTGTCTCCACATCCCAGGTCTTTGACTCCTTCTCCGGCCCAAACCCCAAGCCTTGCCCAAAGCCTGGTGATTCGGGGTACACTGGAGGCAGCAGAAACCTCCCCATCTTTTCCTTAAGACCCCCCCATACTCAGTCACTATTTCCTCTGCACATAAATGCCATCTTTCAGGTTTTTTTTTTAAAGTATGCAAATCCTCAAACTATTCTTGGTCCCATAGGAGTGCCAACTCCCTGCCACCTCCTTCGATGTTCTGGGGAGTGTTGCAGGCTGGAGGTTTTTTTTTTTCTTTTTTTACGTTGGTTTGTACCAGCTCTATCATTTAGTGAAACGAAACTAAGACATATGCATAAGCAGCCTTGACAGCAATTAGTTCTGGCAGAATCTTTGTGGTAATGAATTTCAATGAAGCTGGGGTTTTGGGTGCCTGAACACTTCATTAGCTGCCGGTATATCATACTGATGCAGTTGAGAAATCACATTATAATAAACCACTTTTTACTGCAGGCAGCAACTTGGATAATAAATGGGATGAATAATAATATAGCCCATTCAAAATCATTCCCGTACTTTAGAGCTCTGGAATTTCAGTAAATAGATCAGATACTATGCGAGAATCAATATTTTTCTTAATTTCTCTGTTACCCAAATTTTATGAGCATTTTTAATGTATTGTCAGAGAAGCTGCTCCACTCTATTACACTTGCCAGCTAAACACTGAAATACATACATGTTGATGCAGTAATAAGAAAAATCATCTGTCATTTAGCAAAAAAAAATTTAAACTCGAATGGAGGAAAATAGATGATAATTATTTCAATGTGAAAAATTGGGAAGCCTGTCTGTTTCCATATATTTTAAAGATATATATTCTTTTTTTTAAAGTATGGAAATATATGGCTTTGAAAATGCCTTAAAAGGCACAACTGAGGCATTCCCGAGCTTTCTTCTAAGTTTATAAACCAGAGAGAGATGCATTATTCTGTCACAGTAAAATGAAATGTATACTTATCCCCGTCTTCACGGTGATTCAGATGAAAATGAAAAAATGCATTAATCTGATGCTATTTCTGTTGAAATTTATCCTTTGGAATGTGTCACTTGGGCTGCTGGTTGCTTGGTTGTGAGTCCACCAAATGAGCTCTCCTGCACCAGTGAAGAACAAGGTGGAGGTGCCCATCCTCTCCGGGCTTTGCTGAAACACCCCAACCAGAACCATCACCCCAACTGGGACCAGTCGGTTTATTAGGGCTTATCTCAGCGGTTCATTATCTCGAATAAGAGCAACCAATGGTTCTTTAGAAGGAAGCCAGGCTGTCTGTGAGCATTCCAGTAAAACCAGGATGTCCACAAAAATATCCTGGGGAGGAGAAAGGGGATGGGGGGTAAAGGAGGTGTCCCCCCATTTGTGATGCTGCTTTGGAAAGCCATCACCATGGCAGCCAGGTGGATGCAGGATGATGCTGCTCCCCCTGGTTTTCCCTTCTTGGATGCTTCTGGGGTACCAGGTAACTATAAAAATATCCTTTCTCTCACCCTTGTGAACAGATGGGTTGCAGCTATATTACCCAAATTAGAACGAGATATCTGTAAGATATCCTCAAAACACAAAAAACTTCAGACAGATCTTTTGATAAGAAAAAAATGGAAGAAAGTCAATGTGGATGGGGAATTAACAGCACCAGAGCAGCAAACAGCTAAGGGGTAGACAATTTTTCTAGTAGCAAAATATTTTTTGTGTGTTTATCTATAACAGTAAGATGACTTTTTACATTTTTTTTCAGTGAAATAGAATCTTGTAATAGTGGTGACCTGATAAATAAGCTTTTCAAATAAAGAGGGATAAGACTGGAGTTGAACTGAAACATCAAGTCCTAAGTCTTTCAAAGCCTTGAATTGCATATGCCAGTTTTGGTCACACAGAAAATTAAAAAAATAGAATAGCTGAAGGAAAAAGGGGCTATATAGGCTTGGTTTGTTTGGTTTTTTTTTTTCAGGCTCTACACAAATTTTAATGTTCTTCCATTTCCAGGATGCTCACAAGCACCGCTGATCCACCAAGATTTTCAGGAGGCCATAAATCACCCTAAATAGCCCAAGCCTGTGGGAGTCCTGTTCCGTCAGCCTGGAGTCTGCCAAGGCAGCTCACGAACTCAGATGTAAGTTTAACCTCAAATCAGGTACAAACACTGTCTCTGTGGGCCATGGTTTCGAACAGTGCCAAACAGTAGTCTGTAAAAAATCAGGTAGCAGGGGATGGAGAGTGGGTTGTTATTTCTGAAGCCTGGTTATTGCTGCTCTTCATCAGCACAGGGAGAACAGGAAATTTCATCTTTTTCCTGTGCAAACTACTAGAGACTGCTTAAGAGTATAGGAGTGAACTTATTATTTAATTTAAAACCCTACATGAGAAACCATTTCAAAACTCGAAAAGAAAAAGCAGAAAGATAACCAGTCAAACCTCTACAGTCCTCAGTCTTCTGACTGGCCCCGTTCTCTCTTTGCAGTGGCCGATGCGCCATGCCCTGGGTTGGCAGCAGCACTAATTAACAGTTGTGATTGGGTTTGCTAATGGCTCTTGCCCGTTGATAGCATCATTTCGTCCTATTTGATCAAATAAACATTTATTTCAGGAGCTTCCAGGGGATCTGGAGACAAGGGATGGAGAGTGTTTGGAAAACATAACTGAGGAGTAGAGCCATCTGCAAGGAGGAGATACCTGAGAGAGCCCCAGCAAGGTCCCTGTCCCTTGAAGCAACCCCGTGAACCCTGGACTCCTGCTGTGTGGGGACGCTGTTGGCTCGAGATGAGATCTGCCCCATTGCTGGGGGGGACTGCTGTGTCCCCAATGCCAGCGTGGTTTCCAATGTCTCACCCCTGCTTTTTCATGCATTTGAGACCTCAGCTTGTGGTCCTGTATGTGTTTCTTTCAGACTTTCCCACCAAGTTTGGAGTTAGACAAGAGGACACTTCTGTGACCAATGGAGAGCCAAGAGCCCACCAACTCCTACGAGACAGCACCTCTGGACGCTGCCCACCAACAATCTCCTTCTCCAGCAGGCTGCCAGGGCTGGATCAGCCCTTTCCCTCCAGCGGGTACTTTCCTTACTACTGGACAGAGGGATTGCTCTGTACTGGTCCAGCTCTGGGTGACAGGTTCTTCACTGGGATGGAAGGTTTGGAGCACACAGAGGGAGGACAAGAGGGAGAAACGGACACTTGGAGTCTCGGTGCCAGCTGCTTGGTGTGCTGAGAACAACGCAGGGGGTTCGACTGTCAGCAAAAGGTTGATTCAATGCAGGCGTGAATGAGAAGCTCATGAAAACTACACCACCATGAAAATCTGCATTAATACAGAGTAAAAATACTCCTCAAACAAAACAAGTGGTAACCCAGACTGTGTAATGACAGCAGAAAGCAGCAGAGAGGAAAATGCCTGACTTGGGGGAATCCAGACAAAAAACATCCCAAATGAGAAAGGTGAGGAAGAGATCTGTGTTTTTCTGTGGCTAATCTCAAAGGCTAGATGCTCACTTGAGGGATGGCCAATGGGGGAAAAAAAAAAAAGAATTATTTAAATCTAAGCTGCTTGGAGGAATTAAGCAGAGACATAATTTCCAGTAGGGATTGGGAAATACATTTCCTCTCCCCTCCACTACAATCCTTCCATTGTATTAATGGCATCTGCTAGACCTGGTTACTGTGCACAAGTCAGGCACAGGAGAAAACATTTTTATTTAAATTCTTTGTCAATAAAATTTTTTGAACACATTTCCATTATGTCTGTCTTCATTTCACTTGTACAGTCAGTAATGAAAATGTTCCTGATTACTTTAATATGTGCAACTATGAGCTTCTATAAAACATCAGTTTTCACTCTGGAAAACTGGGCAACAACATCCAGGAACGACTTGGCTTTGGTGAATCTTGACCGATTTACATTAGATGAGAATCTGACCAAAAAAAAGGTCACCTTGGTGTTTCCTCTGCAATTGTGAAATCTTGCAACATCCTCTTCTTTCAGCCAACTATGTCACCTCTTTGGGACACCACACAAGTTGATGAAACACGACTCTTTCCCATTGCTGTGATGTGCATAGACACTTTCTGTTCCAAATGGATGTGTTTACTCCAATTGTTGAGTTAATCTTTGAGTGCTTCTGTAATGATGGGTATCAATAGCCTCTGACAGCTGTCTTCAGAGAGCAGCCTGCAGACAGAGGTACCTGTCTTCTCTTAGCGATCAAAGAAGCAATCCACACTGTGTTTAGTTGTTTCACATCCCCATAGTTAGACCAGTTTTCCCTGTGGGTAAGTGTGACGCTGAGACTGGGAAGGATACAGCCTTGTAAGGATGGATCCGCATCCCTGGAGGGGTTCAAGGCCAGGCTGGATGAGGTTTTGAGCAACCTGGGCTGGTGGGAGGTGTCCCTGCCCATGGCAGGGGGTGGGACTGGATGGGCTTGAAGGTCCCCTCCATCCATTCTGTGATTCTATTATAAAGTACATGATAATTTGGATAATAATTCCTGTTCACACATGTTTTTGACAGGCAGCGAAGGGGTTTTGGCCGGATGCTGGGACCCAGCAGAGGACAGGAGATTCCACCCGGCTCTTTCTGCTAGAGACCGCTCAGGATGAGGCCATGCATCACCCTGAAGCAGTAGCTGCTGGTGTCCCACAGCGGATGAGAGCTTGGTGCTGTTTTGTGAAACCCAAGGGCCGCCAAGCTGGTAAGAATTCATCCCAATATCCACACACAGCCGCCCTGGCTGGAAATGGGAACATAACTGGAGCAGTTGGTGTTGCTTTCCCTGTCCCACATCTCTGCAGCCCCGAGGGCACCTCAACATCATTCTGCTGCCTCCTCCCCGAAAAACAAGACAAATCAGACTCAGGTTGAACTGAGCCAGGTTGTATGAAATGGGTATGTTGAAAGCAAGCCATGCGAAATACAGTGGGATTATCTAACTCAAAGGATCTGGCAGAGGAGGGAGGGAATTCTGCCTGAAAATCAGGTGTGATTTGTACTGAGAATATTAAATTCAATATTTCCAGAAATTTGGCATATTAAAATAGTTTAAACGACGCTGTATCAAATCCACAAATCTGCCTGACTTCCACTAGATAGAAATCAGCTGCTTTCTATTGGCCGTACTTGTACATTTATGGGAGCAACCAACATCAGAAATCAAGGATTTGGAAGATGAGAATCTAACAAGCTTTACCCTTATGGATCAGAAAAGCCTAATTTTAATCAAAAGCCACCAAATATTGTATCATATGTTGCCATCTGAAAATTGGAGCTGAAAAATCTCATTATTTTAATATATTTTCCATCCAGTCTTGCTCAGAGGTAAAAAGGAAAGGATGGAGGGCAGAGCTGGAAGCTTCTGTGTTTCTGTCGAAGGCTTACACTGCTTTATTACTTTTCCACACAGTTAACATCCTGTGCACAGACAGCAAATGACTTTTCTCAAACTGTCCCATGGATCAGATTGCTACCTTAGAGAGGACATCGTGTACCTTTACCCCAAGAGAGGTCCTGGTCAGCTGGAAATAACAAACAGCCCAGTTCAGCCTCGTGTCCTGAGAATGTATTTCCTTTCATCTCTCTATCTGAAAAATTCATAATTATTGCTCTAAACCCTTAGTACTTCAATACTAGTGGACCTCCGGAGTCTGAAAAACAATCCGCAATTGCTTTGATGCATGCTGTGTAGTCTTCATTGATCCCATCTAAGCTTTTAATCTCATGAATTCACAAACTTAATTCATAAAACAAACCAAACAAACCACAGAAAAATATGCCCTTTAACAACAAAAGCGGTGATGACCATCACTGTCTTTGGGGATTTCTTAGAACGTAGGTTCTTCTTTCTCAAGAGCTGATGTTAGATTTCGTTTGGGAAGGGGGGGAAAGGACTTAGTCACAATATTTGTTAATCTTCATACCACTGGGGAAAAACCAACTTCAAAGACAGTAAAAAGGTTCACGCAGACATTGCAGGGCTTGGAATTTGTTTCTGAAATCAGGTACAAGAGGCTTTCTTTAGTAATGTGCTCCAGGGCTTAAAATCTGGACCCCAAAATCAATAAGAAAATTCCCTCAGCCTCAGCAAGGCTGGAATTGGACCTCCAGCCTCCCGGTCTGGCACAGAGGAGAAGGCTGAAATGCTCCTCTCCATAAACCTGAACTCCACCAAACACTGTTTTTGGGGGAAAATGATCTCACCAATGTTTAACTGTATTGGTGTGCATCCTGCCCGCAGGACCGTGAGGAGCTAAGCTCTCCTTCCTCTCCCAAATCCTGATTACGTCAATGTATATGATTTAATAACTTGACTTTGAACTACATTAGAAACGAAGCTTTTGGCAAGCAGCACTTATCGCAGAGGAGCAGAACCCAGCATTAAACAAAGCGGCTTAAACAGGTCCCTTCCCAGCAACGTGAGAGGGAGGATGGAAGCGATTCATTAATATGAAACAACTTGGCTGCCATTCAGAACTGTATTTATGGCAAGTGATTAGAGAATACCTTGAATATACACCTCCCGTGCAAATACCAGCACACCACATCCCCAGGTAAGCCCCTGGATGGGGGACCACACAGCCCCCAGCTGGGACAGCCTCACCCAGGAGACTTTGTTTTGCCCATGCAGTTTAGAAACCACATCGGACATTAGGAATGGTGTTTTGCAGAGCAGGGATAGGCTGAAGGTAGTGCCTGAGGGTTGTGATGAACACTAATCATCAGCAGGAATAAATGGAAACGCAAAGGAAGGAAGAAGCGAGGGATGCAAGCTCCAGTGATGCATGTGGAAGCTGCTGCATCAGGAGGGGAAGCAGCTGCACTCCCCATCACAGCTGGACCCTCTGATGGATTTGATTAGTCCATCCTGACACACCAATATCCGTCTATCCAGATCAATATCCTAATTCTCTCCAGAATGAATGTGTGTGTGATCCAGGAGAGGTCTCTGCCCAGAGCAACCATTTCCCAAAACACGAAGAGAAAGGCTGGGTTGGGATGAAGATGCAGGCTGGACCTGTATGTAATACTTGCTCTGCTGATGATACAGGTGGGAACAGATGACAAAAGAGCAAACAGCCCACCGACCTGCCTAATCCCCCATAAATCCATCTGTCCCTACCCCAGTGCTACCAGTTCTCATTAACCCCCTCCAGGCTCCCGGGCTGCTGGGGGCAATTTGGCCTTTCCCAGGGATGGAGGCTGATGGGATTTGCAGGTGTGAGAAGGCAGAAATGCTAGCACCTGGTCCAAGTTATGCAGTCTTTTATTTTGCCTTCTGCAGCAATCATTAGAGTCTCACACGTGGAAAAATGCATGTGCTATGTATTTTAGTTGGCTGTCTTTTATCAAGGCTGGTGTCCTTGGGCTAGTTTCTGCTACTGGTAAATATAAATGGAGAAATGAATTTCCCAGGACAGCCTTACAACGGGATCACCTGAGCTGGAGGACTCCTCCAAGCTAATGTTTGAACTATTGAGCAGGGGATGGCCGTGTTTTTGCTTTTCCAAGCACCTATCTCCTGTGCAAAGTGTTCTTGTGCAACAGCTATTGCACGGGGCACAGCATCCTGCACGCGATTGCCTGGGTCTGGGGGAAGCTAGGGCACCTTCTCGTGTCATTAGCTAAGATAAAAATAATGCCAAAGAATAGAGGTGGCACAAAACTGCTTCTGTTGCAGTTGCACCAAGGAGCAAGCACGCTCTGTGATGGTTAGTACCGAGCAAAGTTATCAAATGCAAGCAGCTCAAATGGAAATTCTTGCTCGAGCAAGAGCTGAAAGCAACTGGTGATATGTTCAATACAAAGGGAGCGTGGTGGAGAGCAAGGAGTTAAGCTTGCCTGGCTGTGAAAATAGACACCGACCTGGCTGGGAAGTGAGGATCAGCACCAGGACACAGTGGCCTCCCTTTCCCATTCCAAAGCTCTGCGATGGCTGAGACATCAAAACCCCAACACAATATAAACCTGAACAATAGAGTCTGACAGCTGCAGGGTGTTTGAACAACGCGTCAGATGGGAAAGCTTGGGAAATCTTCTAGATCCCACCGGAGCATGGGAGCTGCAGCTTTTCCTGCTTTCTCTGTGGTTTCCCTCGACGGTGGAGTTACTGTCAGCGTGTGGGGTGAGTGTGGGTCCCGTGTCGGGATAGCCGCTGCGGTGCTGCTTGCTTAAACCAGAGAATGGGTTTAAACCAGAGAATGGGCTTAAACCAGAGGTTGTGCCTAAACCAGAGGTTGGGCTTAAACCAGAGGCGTCAGGTCCTGCCCTGTCCCACCACATCCTCCCAAGGACCTGACGCACACCCAAAGCCATCGAGCTTTGGATTTGCTCCCTAAATACATCTCGTTTTGCAGCAGTTGTGCTTATTGCTCCCTTTGAAGATCTCGTTTCCTCACGGCATCCTCACAAATAGCTGTGCCAGGTCAAGGTGAAGGCGTCTCGCTCCAAGCAGCTGCCCCATTAACACCTGATGCTGGATAATAATAATGATTAATGAATCTTAATCTTTCTCTCACAATTCCCTTTCATTAATATTTATATCTGGCAGATGTACCCCCAAGTGGGGACTGGAATTGTTAAGTATTCGTCTGCTGTGTACAGCTGGGATCTTCTGCAGCAACTTTGAGGACGTTCTTCTAAACAGGGTGTTATGTGCAATTTTATTTCCAACTCATTGTTAATGCTGTCACATGTCAGCCTAGAAAATAATGTTTATTTTAGGGCCCCTCATCTAATGAAGTAAAAAAAAAAACAAAATAAAAACAACTGAGGTCCAGCTCAGCTATGATACACCACTGAGCCTCCTGGTTACAACAAGGCGCAATTTAAGGCTTCTTTAGCAGCCAGTGATTTTAAGTGTGCCATTTTCCAGTTAGATTTATCTGTTCAGCTGCTAAAAAAAAAAAAAAGTCTCGTGTGGCACTTTTGGAAGAATAAACATTCAATTAAATGATCTGGTTGAGTCCTTATAATTGGGCTGAAGACTGTTTGTAACTAATTCATAATAACACCATCATTAGCCAAATGATTAATTGGTAATTACTCTAACAAATTAATCACTGTGCTTCCCAAACCACGATCCTCTCTCTACACACTGTAGCAAACCATTTGGTTCTGGTCTGTGATTGTCTTGATTTATTTCTAGTTATCCACCTAAGTCCTGGCCGTTACATTTGGAGGAATCTCCTCCCAGCTCCCAGCAACGCACTGCAGCAACAGGCAACACGAAAAACATTTTCCATTTTTTAAAATATTCTCTTACCCTCCCCAGACATGCCTGAACCTGGGCTGGATGGAAATGATTTCTTTGATTGTGCTCTCATGTGAAAGCAGGAACACGAAACTTGCAGTTATATTCATGTTTAAAGACTAAGAAAATCTGCAGGTGAGGATGTAAATAAAATACCGTCCACCCTTGTGCCTGAAATATTCCTCAGCCTGCAAAGGCTCCAACCTTAGAGTCAGACTTCCCAAAATGAGTTGCTAAAGCTTGTGGGCGTAGTGAAAGCACGAACAAGTTGTATGTTAAAAAAATAAATAAATAAAAAAAATATATATAGCTGCACGCACAGTTGTGGAATTCTTCAGGAATTGATGGAAATGCCCTGGCGTCTGGGAAAAATTTGCGAACCATGACCAGCCCAGGGAAACGGTGAGATCCTGAGTTCACCCAGCACCAGGCAGCAGCAAGTCTGCGGTGGACAGCAACGGGCAGGGATGGAGCTGCCCAGTCAAAACAGGCTCAGAAGAGAAGATTGCAAATGGAGAAATAAATCTTCCCGTGGCTGTTAAACACCTTTATCTCTGCTTGTTCCCAGAAAGAGCAGGAAAATCAGGAATGCTTTGAGGCTGTCAGAAAATGATGAGCATTTGGGGAGTGTGCTGGTCATCTGGAGAAGAAAGGGGCCATGGAGCAGCAGATAACACCAAAAAAACCCTGAAGCCCACCAAAATTGAGAGCCACCCTGATTTCCTGAGAAGAGATTGCAAAGGGCATGTTTAAATGACAACAACGGGCAGGTGGGGTATGAAACCACCCGTGCGAGGTGGCTGGCTCAGAGGGATCTCAGAACTCGAGATGTGTCCCGCTGGTCCCACGCTGACTTTGTGCTCTGCAACAAGCCCCGTGCTGGCTTCAGAT
>VZTO01023279.1:8013-21289 GCA_013400615.1 Syrrhaptes paradoxus | reverse complement strand
GCACATGCCTTGGATAAGATATACTTTACTCTTTGCTGGATGATTTTTTTTTATCCTGAAGGCAACACAATAATTAGAAAGACATCTTTTAGACAACAGCTTTGCATTTTGACTAGTTAATAGAAATCCACCTTGTCTCATAAATCCAGGAAGTGATACTTCAGACCTACCTATATTTATAAAATTAAATATGCCTCAGTAAAAAAAATGAAGTTGGATACTTTGGAACAAAATCTTTTCCCTAGAACAAGATGAAACCTATAAAATTATTTCTCAAAGGTGTGGATTTAGTCATCAAAATTAAGAACTGCTTTCTGAACCCAATCTTCTTTTTGTCATCGATTCCCCCAAAAAGGCTAATGCTATGTGTTAATGGGGCTCAAATGTTCCTTAAGCTTCTCACAGATCAAGCATGGTGAATTTTCTTCACTATTTTACTGGTTCATAACACATAGAATGTTACTATTTGTCATTATTTCCTACATGAAAAATCTTTAGATTAAAGAATTAGTTACTTGGCTTAAATCCCAAAAGCTACAGCCTTATTTTTGCTTCAAATCCCACCTGAATGCTCAGCTAGGTTATGACTACTGCAAAACTCAGCTTAGTGCTCACAACCTGGCAGCTCACAAGTTGCTACTTTTCAGTGCACTTCCATTTTTTCCTTCACCTGTCTTCTTCATTTTCAATACAAATTAAAAGGTAAATGGCTACAATTCTTCTCATGAACAAAGCAGTGGCAGCTATTCCTCTGCAAATTTGTCATGTAGGCAACTCCTCCTCTCCATTTAGTCTCTTTCTCTGTTCAGACTGTTCACCACAGGGATTCTCTCTTTTCTCTGCCTCAATTGTGGTCAGAAATACGGACTGTAAAAGCAATTTAGGTCTTTGATGCCAACTTTATATATGTACAGATGTATGTGTACACACACACATACATAGACATATATACACTCCTCCTGCTTCTTCTGGAGATGGGTAGTAGTTCTGTAGTCCTGATGTGCAGAATCACAGTCCTCTCCACTTTGAATTACAGCAACTTCTGGCACTGCTCTCCTAGTTAGGCAAAAGGCCTTTCTTAATTGCAACTCTCTCTTAACTTTCCTTTTTAGCTCTTCAGCTCATTCACATGGACTATGTTTAGCGCAAGAGCATTTCCTTGGAACAAAATTAAACTTAGAAAAAATATCAGTCTCCATCTGCTCAGTTTCCAAAATGATCAGGCTCAAAATTTTTATCAGTCTCCATGACACGAGACCAGTACCACTGAGTTATATTTTACTTCTTTCAAGTTCTTTTCAATATTTAAACAGGATTTAGCTCAAAAGGTTTTCCTATTGCTTGTTAAATGTGTGAAAAGTACATATGAAAAAGCAATCTTTCACATTTCAGCTGAGTTCATTATAGGGAAATTAATGATTTCTTATGGAAACTATATAAATTAGAAATACGGGACAGAAAAGACTGGGGAGGGAACTCTTCCAGAATTAGTAGTCTAGGACAGCTGCCAGTAAATATACCAGCTTAAAAAGTTAAAGTCAGCAGTGGGACTTGGGGAAGCAGTGTAGTGAAGGTCAAATGAGCAGCATGTAATGTTGGCTGAATAACTGTGCTTTTCCCAATGTCAGTCATGGGACTTTCCTAAGCCTGGTAAAGTACTAGGAACATTCAATCTTTCTGGCAGTCTTACTTTCCAACGCAGATTTTCTCTTGATAGTTAAGTTGCAGAGACACAATCAAATACAAATTATGTAGGCTGCTGCTACAGCACAAATAGACATTATCATAAAATGCAAAATCTTGAAAGAAGTGAAGATACTGTTTAGCAAGATGGAAGAATGTACCAAAGCACTTTGGCAGGCAAGGAAAAGGATGTCTCACATAGTGCTTAAAGTTAAAAGAGAAATGTATCAACAACTGGTTCTTCATCTGTATTAAAAGGCAGCTGCCTGCTTTGTTCTGTTTTTGTCATTGTACTTCAATTGTGGAAATTCTGCTACTTCTGTCTTGGGCAATTTTGAGTGCCGATTAGAGCTACAACATGAACATCTGAAATAGGCCTTTTTTCCATGCCACTGCCTGAGAGGTCATGGCTTGAGAACCAAAGGTACCGCTGACTGCCAAAGTTTAAAAAAATTGAAAACTTGACTGAAACTGCATTTATTAATGAAATTAAACTGTATAGGATGCCTGGGAAACACAGATGGTAAAGGAGCAAGAGATTCCAGAAATATGTGTAAGGCAGCATAATGCAGTTTGCAGACATGACAATAGATATTTAAAGTCTCAAAAATACTTCCTGGGGGAATGAAAATTAAATGCATAATTTCTAAGTGCAAGAAGTTCTCCATGAAGAATGGAGAAAGAACATCTTGTAGCTCCTGCAAGTGAAATGGAAAACAAACATTAGATTGTCTGAGGACTGCACAGGTGCCTGCCCACTATCACAGCTTCCAGAGCCTCCATCAACTGCCCCATCTCAGGTGAGCTGGAATAGTACAGATGCCCTCGTCTCGTTACACCAGAGAGAATATATTCATCCTCTGGCCTCAGAGCAAGGGCTGTGCTCTTCATGCTGTTACCCAGCCTCACCTCTACAAGAAAAGTTAACTTATTGCTTCCTGAGTTCTCTTTTTTCCTTTTCTTTTTCCCCATCTCCAGCCTCCTTAGAAAAAAAATAGGTTTAAGATGTACAAAAACAATGGAACCAAGAAGCCCCACTGTTATAAAAAAGCATGGCATAAACTTTATCATAGACAAGAGATTAAAAAAAGTTATAGGATAAAAGGTAAAGGTATTAAAAAGGCATAAACAAACCTAAGACTCTGACCACATAAACTTTTACCTTTTATTCTCTTTAACACGCTTTCTCCTGTCTGTATCTTCCTAACTGCATCTGAATTATTTTCCATGACACAAAGTTTTTTAAGAGCTACTGAAATACTGAAAAATAACCTTCATTTTAATAATTTTGGTACTACCGTATTTTGCTCCATTTTACTTTACACTTCATAATGCTTTGAATGCAAATGGAAACACTCGTGCTTTTTTACAATTTTTATATTAGCAATCACTGCACAAATCAAATGCGTTATGGACTTTTCCTCTGAAAACATTAATCTTGAAATTGTCATGACACAGATAACAAAACACACTGCATCTGCTTCATTTTGAAATGTCAACTGACATGCCATAAATACGCCTGCAAAATGAATAAAATTACAGTGGGATGCAGATTTAGCTGTTGGTTTGCAAGACAAAGTCAGGAATGGTTATGTTTTAGAATATATTGGAAATAGTATTTGGCCTAGAAGTCAGTCATCATAAAAATTTTCATAATCTGACAGAAAGTATAAATGTTTTTGCATTTGTCATGTACATACTTGGTTGCTAGCTGAGCATGTGTCCAGAGATTATCCAAATGGAAGGTTAAAAGCAAACAAATCACTACACATATGACAATAATCCTCTCTCTTAATCATTTATATTTGTTGAAAATCATTCAAAGCATAAAATAATGACCCTCAGCATTGAAGGAAACAAACTTGGAGACATTTACGTGAACACTGAGTATTACTGGACAGCCCATAATGCAATATGGGCTAGTACCATATTCAGTCCTTATGGGGTCTGATGAAATTCAGTGGAGACTGCCCAAGAGAAAATCTAACACAGTTATGTAGTTCTTCTACTAAAATGATTTCTTAGTGATAAGAAAAACATTAACTTTATACCTGATGTTGCACCCGTATTTTAGGTTAAAAATGCACTTACTATGAAAACAAGAGGGTCACCAACTTTTCCTATGACTTGAAATGCTAGCTTGGAGCTAAACTTGCAGTAGAATACTGTAATATTTTATTCAGTGAAGGTTTTTTTAGTAAGCTCTTCAAATGCATAAAACTCAAGCTGCATTAAAGTAAATGCTTCTACTTAAAATTCAGTTCCACAGCCATCCTAAATTTGGCGTACTAGGGATACTTTCTACATAATTCCTTAAATTCCTTAACGACTCTCCCACTTACAGCAGCAGCTTCTGCTTAAAACTACAAGGTCTCTTTCTTTGCATGTTAGATTTATAAATATAGACTCTTTACTTGGCAAAATGAAAACAAATAAAAAAGCCAAACAAATAAACAACAGTGAATGGATTAGTTTTCTGAAAACATTGTATATTCCTTTCCTCCTCTCTCTTCTTCTCCTCAGGTTCATTACAAAATTAAAGTTCTGTTAGCCATACTGCTGAAATGCATTTATAATGCAAATTTCTCGAACTCCTCAACCACTGAGGTACAAGAATGAGTATTGCTGGACTTATTAAACTCAGTAAATAGTTTATTTTTTTAATTTGAACACATCTATTAGAATAATATACTGAAGACTTCCCATATTGATCATTCATTTATTTGCAGGGGTGCTATTAAATAAAATAACTTTGCAAAGGTATTTGATTTCCAGTGTATAAGAAAAGTATCCCAATTAATCCACTGCCTGAATATACTTACAGAAGTAGATAGGTCACAGACACAAATATTGAAAAAGGATAGATTGAAGCAAACCCTTATTAAAATCTTTTTTTTTAGATAAAGTTATATAACAAATATAAGAGGGGAAAAAACAATGGCAGTTTCTGACAATTCATACACACAGTCTATTAGGATGTAAACTCCTTTTCCTGATTCACTGTCTTGTAGAGAGACCTCTCAAATACATGCAAAGGAGGACCACTGGAGAATTACTACAAATTCCTTTCTCTTACTTTCCTGTAGAGACCACCTGTTTTGTCACAATATCATTTGCACTCTGTTTTCTACAACAATTACATAGTTTAATACCCATGAGGGTTTTATGTCTGTCACACCATAGTACTGTGATTTCTGTTGCTATTTTGAAGTAGAGCACTATCGGTGCTATTGTTCAATGTTTTAGTACACATTTCATAGCATAGAGATGATTGTAAACAAAAACACAAATAAAGGTCTGCTAATCAAAATAAGAGTGAGAAATATTTGTGTGCTCTGCAAATTTGTTTCATTCTGTAACAGGTAAGAAATCTAGAAAGTACCTATAAAGACTCATCCCCTGTATCCTCCTTCATCATTAATATCAGGATGCCCATCAAATATTGGTCAATCAGGTCTTCATTATTCACTTTGCTATTTCCCAAATATATTCTTGAATAACAATTCCACGCAGTTCAATCTCAAACTAGTGTGAGTGTATCTTTCCCTTTACAAATACTGAGAGTGGTTTGTATAATTTGGAATTTTAAAAATAAAAATATGTGATAAATAACCACTGCATTGTTACAAATGAAACCAACATACAAATAAATACAGCCAAGATTTTAGTGCCTATTTTGAAAATTGTTGGGTTTGAATTATGCAAGATTGATAAATTTGCAGATGAATACGATCTATTTTTCTTGAGCTCTAACCAGTCTTTGACGCATGTCCCAACTGAATTTTATGAACGAGAGATTAATATTAAAAAGTCAATGTGACAAAGTGAGGAGAAAGATCATTTTTCATGAAGTCTACTAATGCTCTGCTCCGGAGAGTAATATATCAAGTTATCCCAACTGAATACTTGATTGACCTGTGGTCTTCAATAGAAAATATTTCTCACATTTTTACCTCCTGTAAACACTTCTCTATTTCTAAGATTTCTGAGAAAGCTAAGGCAAATTAAAACAAGAAGGCAGTAACATGACAAGTTTTTAAGATTCTTTAATCTCTTTTGGAGTCATGTTTCTCATAGATGAGAAAGAATAACTAATTTTCCTTTGAATGCTTTGTTTCAGGAACAGTGCTGCAGATTTGTGATTTTATCCCTCTTATTCTGTTTTTTTTTTAAATACCAACTTCTGAAATTATATTATTATGCATACATTTCTACTAATTTAGGAGGACATTTCTAGCAGTTAAGAGCCTGTAAATGCAAACTGTAAAGGAACAAAGTGAATAGTCAAATAGAAAGCATTCGATCTTCTGAAATAGTTTTTATTAACTCAGATAGTTTTGTGAAGTGCTGTTTATGAATCTTAACTTTTTGGTTGCCAAAACTATAATCAGCAGCAGCTGCAGACAACATGGTAGTTATGGCTGCTGGAGAGTCCATAGAAAAATCATGTCCAGTGTTTAGCCGCTTGACTTCCATCCCAAACAGTGGGGTAAAGAGCCAGAAGACATACATGACATCTAACAGTCCCAACTGTGTAAGTAATGTGTTGTGTGTTACACCAGAGAGTATTGTACTCTTTCATGGATGTTCTCCTCAAAGACTGATGATAATAATTTATTAACTCAACTATGGTGCTTGGTAACAGGAATGAATGAGTGGTTTTCCTTTTTGTCTATTTTAAAATGCAGTTTCAAAGGATGGCATTTGTACAGCTGGTCATTCTTTCAAAACCCAATATTCGGAGATACCTGGTCAATGAGAGTTTCCCCATACAGAGAAATTGCAGGATTGGGTAAACAATTAAGAGTTTTCAACTACACTGCTTTCTAACAGCAATACTTTTAGTCATGCCAAAGCAGAGCTATTTGGAGTACTAAATGTAAAAATACATTTCCAGTGGAACTCAGTATTATTAAACAATGATTTTACATTGTTGTAAATTTTCAAGTTCACTTTAATTAAAAAAAGCTATGTAATGAAAAAAGTCCTATCCAGAAAATAATAAATTTATTTGATTTTTTTTGCTTCTCAATTTGAGGTTTTGTACCTCCATAGAAAAGATAAGGTCAGGAATACATAAAATGAATAGTAACAAATTGCCAAATGATTTTCAGTCAAGAACTGGATGATACAGTTGAACAAACTGCTGGTCTGTAAGTCCGGTGTCTGTAGTAAGCAAATTAGTGGGGGCTATAAGTGCAGAATTAGGGGGTACATGGACAAGTATGACAGAGAGGGAAGAGTCAAAGTGACCTGTATAGAGAGGGGTTCTGGCTTAGAAAGCTGCTGAAGTTCTTTGAGGGGATCACCAGGGCTGCAGATGATGGGATCTGGTTTATGTAATTATTTGGATTTTGGAAAGTGTTTAAAGGAAATGAACAGCCATTGGGTAAGAGGGAATGTCCCTCCATGAATTAAAAACTAGCTCAATAAAAATAGCAGCTTATTGACTACTTCACACAGTGGCCGACAGCTATCAGTGGAGATTTACAGAGATTTGTACAGGGCACATCCTGTTCAATGTAGGCATTTGGTAACAGGCACTGGGCAGTGAAGCAAGAGGTTTTTGATGGTATTGTGTTATTCAGGATAATAGAAGCTTTCTGACAAGAAAGATTTACAAAATGTCCTTATAAGATTTAGTGAAGAGTCAATAAAATAAAAAATAAAACGTAACACAGAAATCTAAAGGGCTTTGAAAAAGATCCTGGAATTAAAATAGATATCTCAATGAAAATATACTTGATGGTTAATTTATCTGTCAAATTAAAAAAAAAAAAAGTTAAACATTATTAGGAAAGAACCAGAGCACACAACTTTGTACATCATTCATGGTTCATCACAAATACAAAAATATTTTTCTTCCTGCTTTTAGTACTATTCAGTTAAATAGTAAATATACAGTAAAATGGGAATGATTCAGAGAGGGATAAACATGGATGCTAAATGTATTTATGGCTTCAAAAGGAGAATGGATAAATTCACAAAAGAAAAGCATTAACATAAATGTATAAAATAAAAGTATTGTCACTCTAACATACTAGAAAATTATCTGAATTTTGTTTTTGGGGGGAACAATTAATGGAAAATTTAGCTCTAGGAAGGACAGAGTAGTTTTGACAAAATAACTTTTTAACTAGAAATTAATTGAAGTGAATATTAATGATGATACAGCTCCAATGATTCTGTAAAATATTCTGTCCCTTGTACTCTTTTAATGGCCTTCCTCTGTCAAAATGTTAAATAGGTAAATACAATGGTGGTGGTTTTATATTTCAAATATGGGCTCAATTACAGTTGACTGTTGGGATACACATACTTGAACATACCAAGTGAAATGTTTCTCTATTGCAAAATGAAGTATATATTTAAACAATATTCTTCAAGTTAAATTATATAATACTTTTAAACTTATTAGCAGCAGGTCAAAGGAAGTGATTCTCCCCCTCTACTCTGCTCTCGTGAGACCCCACCTGGAGTGCTGTGTTCAGATGTGGGGCCCCCAACATAAAAAAGACCTGGACCTGTTGGAGAGAGTGCAGAGGAGAGCCACAAAATTAATCAGAGGGCTGGAGCACCTCCCCTATGAGGACAGGCTGAAAGAGTTGGGNACCATTCTATGATTCTATGAGCTTCCCCAGTCCCTAGACTCAGACGTCGAGCCATAGCTGGAGATGTCTTATTACAGGAAAAAGCAAGTCTGATAAATTATGTGATTCACTAAGGAATACTGGGGAAAATAATACTTCTGGATTTTCTCCCCAGTGATGTCTGTGTCTTAAATCAGATCTTAAATACTTAGGAAAATGTGATAAATATTAACTTCAGTGTTGTAAAAGTGATTACCAGATACATATTTTTCTCTGCAGGAGAGCTGCCAGTGTGTTCTTACTTGAAAATGAACATTTCTTGCTGGCAAATCTAATGTGTGAAATTCTTTCACAGCATTAAACCATACCCGTTTTCCATATATTTGTTTTAAAATGCTTTTTTTTTCTCCTGAAAAAAATCCCCGTACTTACAATCTCAAACCATGACACATGATCAACCCCCATAATAAAATAAAATGATTTATACAGCATTAAAATTCATACCTTTTCTGCTAACAATTCTCTGATCTTGCTTGCCTGGAGACGAAATTTCATTAACTGTGACTCCAAAGTTAAACATCTTTCCTTCCAGTTTACAGTACTTTCTGGCTCTGCAGGCTCAGCCATATTTATGCTGGAAAAAGAAAGGGAAAAAATCCCCATGTCAAATTGAGTCTGTATTTAATGTCTGATTTTTTTTTAATACACATACTAACTCATTTTATATAAACCTCAAGAATGCCCCCAAATTTTGACATGTACAGCTTGATAAATCTTAGTAGAAGTACATTAGCGTACAAAGGCACTTATCATAACTGGCAAGATTTCTGAAATCTGGGTTGATAATATTTCAGTTTATTATCATTTAATTTCTTCAATTATTTTGGGGCTGCAGTATGTTTCACTTGATAAGCAGAGACATCATGCATTTTAATATTCTGTTTATGCACATATTCTTTCTTACATAGAAGAGGCTTGTAGAGAACTGAGATTTCACTAAGAAAATTCCTTATACAGGTGTAACTACCTGTGAGTTAGTAGCACATTGGTTTTATGCAAGTTTGGCAGATGACTGTAAAAATAGTTTTAAAATTCTTATGCTTAATCAAATTTCTTTTAAAATTTGATAGTCTTAATGAGATGCAAGGGGGAGTTTGTGGTTCCAAATGTCAAGGCAGGTGAGCAAATGGTCCCTAATGGATCCCCCACAACCCTATACATCAGCTCTTGCAAATCTCATAATATCCTGGTCCATGCATGTTTTGGTTTCAAATCTGTGCTTTTATCTACATATAACTGCTCATGCCTTCTGGAAATTAGTCTCGGTGCCCTTTTGGACATGTACTGCTGGAAAAATTATTCAGGATGAGAGCTGGCTCATCATGGTTTGAGTCTGAGAAGCCAAGAAAATCATCTGTGTGTAAGCAGAAGGACTGGGCTCTGTTGTATTCCAACTATTTGTAGAGAGCTCAATAAAGACTAAGTGGATGGCTGAATGTAACCATTCAGTCCAAGAAGTTCTTTTGGGACCAGATGCCCTGGCCTTTGCAGGGCTCTGAACACCTAGGTTTGGTTTTGAAAATCTTGAATTCCCCATAAGTATTGGATTTGTCTCCAAAATAACAAACATAAAAACACCATTCAGTGGAAGGCAGTTGGAAGATCACAACAAAAAAATTACCAGTCATAAGGTTACGTTTGTCGCCTGTGTCATAGACAATGAGACCCTGCCAAGGAAAGGCAAGTAGCCACCGTTTTCAGTGCAATGAAAGAGGCTGGTACAGGAAAATTATGTGTAATATAGATCTCTATACTCCAAGTCCTGACACAGTTAGCATGGATTAGCATAGTTAGCCACGTCTTTGAGAGTCCCCCTCCCTGTGACTACTCCAGTCCTTCAGAAGCCTGGGTTCAAGCACTCCCGTTCCTCCCAGTGTTGGAGGAGGAAGCCCCTTCATTAAGCTCTCAGATGGAGGGGAAAGGCCTATGGATTTCTCTTTTCCACTGTACCTGACACCAGGAAGAGAAAAAGAAAAGGCACAGCATTGCAAGACAGATCAAAGTCACGAGGAGGATTCCAAAAAGTCCTTAACTTCTCTTCAATACATTAGTATTTTTTAGTTCTCTTCTAAATTCTCCATGTCTCGCATTACTCTCAAGTTTATCATAGCTAAACAGGTGAAAAACTGTCTCAAAACTTTCCTTCATGTACCCTGATTTCCTTGTTTCTTTCATTCCATATCTTGAGTGAAAAGGAAAATGAGGAAAGAGAAACTGACTAAGGTTTGTCAGTTTTTCACCACAGCCACCTGTCTGAAGGTAACTGTTCCATTGTTGACTCTTCCTTTTGGTCCTGCAGGCTATGATCCAGGCTGTTAAGCCTGAGGTTGCAACCATCCCCATTCAGGAATTCCCCACTTAGGAATCTCCATGGAATAGCTGGGATTTAATCACATTATTAGAATAGCTTCCTGAGCCAATCGTACAACACACGAATTCTAAACTTTAAGCACACAGGCATTTCAGCTGCAACCCTTCTAGGTGACTGGTGTCTTTTACCATTTCCCCCCCTCCTTTAAGCCTGGCAGAAAACTCAGGGAAGCAGGTTGCTCACCATTGTCCTGTCCCTAATCCTCACTCCTCCCTCCTTGTGCAGAGTCCCCATGTTCAAGGGGGGAAGGTGGCACTTCCAAGCAGTAGCTTCTCCTATTCCATAGAGCAAGAAGTTTCAGCTGCAGATTGATTTGGGCAAACAGCCTGGACTCTCCTCTCCTAAGTAATGACGAATAACAATTTCCTATTAGGCTGTCTCTTTAGGATTTTTTATAATGTTTTTCCTTTTTGACTAATTACAGCTACACAATACAGAGGCAAATTCAGTCAGCGTCTGGTTAGCAGTAGGATATTTCAGTGTTTGTGGTAGTGAAAACACAAACAGATCAAGTAGTGAAAGAATTTTTGCTTTTTTGTAGGGCGCAATATTACAGGGTGGAGTTAAAAATGTTTGTCTTTCAACAGACAAGACATTTGAGTAGATGAATTTCTGGCAGCGAACAATGCATCCAGCCAAGTAGTTTCTCAGTTTCCAAGCTAATTAATATTCCACTGTATAAACATTACAGATAAAAAGTTTGAAAATAACTCTTTTTATTGTGGGATGTTTGTTAAAGATTATAATAATTTATTTCATATTTTCCAACAAGCCAATGGGTTCTGGAAATATTTACAGGCACATAATACTCTGTTTACAATTGTGGAGTGAATGATCTTACTTTGAATCAATGACTTCCTGTTTCTTGTTTGATTCCCCAAGGGAGGAAAAAAATGAGTTCATCTCTCTTGGCTTAATAGAGTATTCTGAATCAGCACTCAAACCTACACAGAGTCCTCCCCTTCTTCCTGCTCTAGTTCCCACCGCAAAGCCCTCCGTTCTTCCTGAGTCTTTAAAAATAAAATCTTTTGAAAAGTAAACTAAAAAAGTGCACATTAAAGCAGTAAGTTCTAATTATGTCATCAAAAATTAATTGAGACAAGTTTGACAAGTCTGGAAAGATTAAATTTGTCTTTTTCATTTTTTAAGTTTATAAACCTCTTTATAGGCTTTAAGAAGTCAGAATGTCACATTCTCCCCAAAGGGATTGATATAATTTCCTCTTCTTTGCTGTCTGCTTGGAAATTATCAAAATACATTTCAGGGTGAAGGAGGGAACGATGTTCTAGCTTTTTGAAGCATGTTAAAAAATTTACATATTCCTTATCGCACTGTCAGTGTTTTCCTCTGGTTTTAACAAAACACTGTGTTTAATGAAACATTTCATATTCTGTCCATGTGTTTCATATGTCCTTTCTCTGCTGGAGAAAGCTTGAGAAGTCCTTGTGTTTCTATAGGAGTGGGTTTGCGCAGTACGTGGTGGGTTCCCTACACCATCTGAAAATGTTCACCAGTCCAAACACATTTGGACCATACCTCTCGAATTTCACGCCCCTTTCTTCCACCCTTTTCACCCAAACTCGGCACTTTCAAATATTTTTGGAGCCCTTAAGGTCATACTGGGGAAGGGAAATGATGAGACACAAAGTGGACCTGTTTGGGAATCAAGGAAGTCATTCTCAGGTTTGCTGCTGGCCAAAGCCCTTACTCACGTCGAAACACTGCTAGCTTTATTTTCCATTTGACTCATTTTGCCTAATTCTGTGCTCCGACAAACTGCAGCCTAAGCTATTTAAAACTTCCTTCAAAATCTGATTTACAAACAGTTTTTCTGCCGCTTGTCAGATATTGATGAGGCTGTTCCTGTGAAGCAGCACGTCAGCCAGGGCTCCCCTACTCCAGCTCTGGGTACAGACCCCCGACACCCCTCCTGATGTCAGCGGCCAGGCCGCGCCCGCCCAGCTCGTTACTGAGCCGCTGCCTGCGCGGATTCCCAGGAAAGTGGCACAAGCAAGGGCTCATCGCCGAGCGCTGTCAAACGCAAACCGCGCTAAGGCACAGATCGTTTTACCTCCATTACCGTGACAGCAGTGTGACATCACACTAGGCACGAGAGTTTATTTTTTTACGTGAAATTCTGAAAGCTGACAGTGTTGATATTTTTAAAATAATTTTGCATATTTGTTTGGAAGTTGTGTCCTCACTTTCCTTTTTAGGGGGATAGCAGGGATATGGCAGTGGCACTGGCACCCGAATGAGAGGAGCCGGGACCTCGAGGGACCTAAAGCGACCCCAAGCTCATCAGTCTCCTGCCGTGGGGACACCGATTGCCGCACCCCCGAGTTACAGCAGCCAGTGACACCCCTGTGCCCTCACTCTACGTTACCCTCCACCGTGACGGCTCCGCCTGACGCCATCCGACGGACCACCCCGGGACCACCGCTCGGCCGTCCCGCCGCGCCCCGCCGCCGGGGAGCGACACCCCGCCCCGGCGCCCCCGGAACCGCCCCGCCGAGGGGAGAGCCGGGGGCGGCCCGACGGGCGTCCCCACTCGCAAAGGGAGGGAAGGGGG
>VZTO01023233.1:0-37131 GCA_013400615.1 Syrrhaptes paradoxus | reverse complement strand
ATCAAGACTCACTGTTCAAACTCAAGAAGCATGTTAGATTCCCAAGTGCCAGAAGCCATGGTTGAGAATTCTGCTTAAGAAGCTACCACTAAGCTGCTCACAAGCAAGAACACTACTGCAACAATCACCCTCCTTACCAAGTTGCTCCAGGCGCTCCTTTTGCTCTTCTCTCCACTTACGAATACTCTCCGGTTCTGACTGCAGGCGATCTACTTGGGATATGGCAGCATAGGAGTCTGTTGGACCATTACTCTCCTTAAAGGGAAGGAATAGTAATGTCATTTATACGTAACAAGTGAATATTTCAGATAACTGCCTGCAAGCTATGTAAAATCAGACTCTGAACTGAGTGCGTAACACAATTATCTAATACTATACCACATTTCCACCATTAACGTGAAAAATGGCTTGCCATAAATTACAGCAGGATTGAAGCAAATTACTACAGGACTGCCTCTAGCAATCAGTGATCAAACACAAATTCAAGTTGACTGGGAAGTCAAACTGCACCAGAGCCCTACGCCTGAAGAAAGCAGAAGACAATGCCTAGCACCTCACTATGCAGCTGTAGGCCTAGAGATCCTCCAGTTCATTTCACCTTAAATATTTACTGAGAAAGTAACTTTTTTTTTTTACAGTTTTGTGCATAGGAGTTTAAGACATTCTCTGTAACTTATTTGTCTACTTCAGAGACATTTGTGAACTTAACAGATACTAAAAGACAATGTCCTTTAAAGACATTACAGAATTTGGATTGCTGTATACAGCTTAGTACACAAGCGGCATTCCAACATTTAAGCATCAGAATAGTGTGAACAGTAGCATACTTTTTACTATGCAACAGCTCAAAGACGTGCAATGAATAGGGCTATCATTTATACACCAGACTTGAAAAGCTAATGAATATAGTTCTATTTGCCACAGAGGATACTCCAAATCCAGCAACTTTTCTTGGTTCACCCTACTATTAACAGACCTAAGAAAAACCCCTCCTCACAGTACCAGATGGATTGGAGTGAATGACAGATTTGGCTGTGTCTTGCCCCTCTTTGGGCTTCCTGTAGCCTTCAGTGAAGGGAATAATGCAAAGAGAAGGAGCTAGGCTGGTGCAACAGCACCAGGCTTCCCATACAATACAAAACAAAACAAAATTAACTGGCCAGCTGCAGTACCAAACTAGTTACAGTTAGCTAAAAGTTACATATAGCCCATTCAGTCTTCTTTCTCATTAAGAAGAGGTTCTATCAACCAAAGCATATGGTCACTTAGAATTGCAAATGCAAAATCAAGATATTTCATTTATCTTCTGTTGTATAAGGAAGCACAAAGGGCCAGTAAGATACAGTTTTCCAATCAATCTCACAGCAATGGTGAGGATATAAAAACGTTAGCAGCAGTGAAAGCTGTTTGTGTCTGCACAAAGCTCAGTGCTCACTTAAAACTGTATGGAGGAGTAGCTCATATGCTGACACCTTCTCAAGCATTCATTTAATCAGGGCTATGCAGCTAACTCTGATACTAGGCAATGACAATGCCTTAGACAAAATGGTGAGAAATTCAGTAACAACACAAGTTAATGCCTTAGCATGCCTCATTCCTCCCTGACACTAATAAAGCAGGTATTTCCTTTTGTCATTACCATGGCTGACTAATGCGCTTTCATACTACGATTGAGCTATNCAGAAGTTCCTCTTCAGAGATGAGATAAAAGTACATTAGAGACAAAAAAATGGGAAGTATTAGTCTAGATTAAGAGCAGAAAAGCGTATTTTAAATACAGAATACTTCTATCTTACCTGATAGACATCTCCATTAACCACTCCATCAACAGCACCTGTAAAGAAGTTACTGTAGTTTAACCATTTGAGAAGAGACAGAACAGCCTGATTTACTGATGTCAGTAACTTGCACAGAGCGCTTTACTAGAGTATCTAATGTGGGAGTTATGCAAATGTTACCCTGCAGGGTCACTTCCTTATCTCCGCACCTTTCCTGACAGGCACAAACCAAGTGAGCCATTATTCTGCAGAACCAGTAATACAAGGTCATTTCCTCTTCATGAGATCATGCTTCAGACTACGTAAGCAGAGCTGATGCTGCTGAGAAACTGCTACAGACAGTGCTCTAAAGTTATTCCCACTTTCTCCTCCCTGTCTTAGAAGCTGACTACTACACAAGTGTTCAGAAGCTAAGAAGCGTGGCTAACTGTTTTAGTCTCTACCTAGAAGATATATAACTCTGCAGGCAACACTTAGTAATTCTTATCCTAGTTTCGTTACCTCCTAATTCGTAATTAGCTCAAAAGATATGGCTAGTATTCCTAGCACAATCAACTTTCTGCTGCCTTCTGTGATTACATGTTTGATAGGTTCCTACTTCAGCTGCAGCATTATTCCCTCTGAAGTGACACTGGCAGGAGAGCTTCAGGAACAGGATCAACTAGGACACAGCCATACGGAACATATATCAGTTGTGAGACAAACATTTCAGTTCACAAAAAAACACCAAGAGATTTTCAAAAACTGATAAATCTCAGCAAGGCATCTCTCTGGAACAGTGCTGCATAACATATGCCTGCACAATATAACAAGTCATGTTACTACCTTTGTCTCACCCATAATGCTACCATGGATAAACTTATCACACAGAAGTATTTCCACCATGTTAATACACTCAATACTTTCAATGAAAGAAGAAACTGTACCAAAATCACCCAACAGTAATCAGAAAATCAAGTTATTTTGCACCACCTTCTTAAATAAGATAGCTAATTCACCTAGAACTAAGAGTATTATGTTGCTGTATCCTCTATTTCTTTGTGGCTATGTATCCCTGAAATACTAGGGCCTAAGCAGTGAGGCCCTGAACCAAAGCTGAGCTCTAGATGAACTTCACAACCTAACAATATATCTAATATGTATAATATTGATCACATATGCAATGTATTACCTTATGAATATATGCCAATTTATAAAAGCTTTTGTTGTAACACTTATAGAGCATTGCTGTAACACTTGCAGTAAAATAACAGTAGTGTAACAGTAGTCCCACTAACCAAAAAGAGAGATACCTATCNGGACTGCAGATCTGGATGATGGTAACGTATTAATAGGGCAATTGGTGATGTATCCTTCTTCATCATTATCGCTAACTCTATGTAGTAATGATTAGGTGCATTACCTTATTTTATGCTTGCTATTGTAGTTCACTTCTTATTTTGCTGCTTTACCTTATCATGCTTTGCTTTTTCTGTATTATGTTTAAAGTGATAAAATAAAAAGGAAAATAAGTAAAAATAAGTTTACTTTTTTTTTAATTTGATGCCTGTGTCCTTTGTGCTAACCCTGTCGACTGGCAAACAATGCCCCAGTTTCATGCTAGTGTTAGCAGCACAGAGGAAGCTCTTCATACTCTTTTATTAGGGAACTAGGCAACTATTATTAAGTCCTTATCCCTGAGCCCCGAATAGCAACCATTAACTGTATTAGGTAGAAGACCGTAAAGTCCTCAGTTCTAACATGGTAGTAAAGTCGGAAGATACTAGTCTCCAAGCATGTAGTTACTATCTTCAGTAAGGAAAGACTCAAGTTAACAAAAACTAGCTTTTCAGTTATGAGCCCCTAATATTTTATAACTAGACTCCTATATCTGAAATATGGTAGCTGCTTGTCTGATTGCTACTCCTCTGCAAGTTACAAGAGCCAATAACTGTCTCTAACAGCATCTGTCTGCTTCACAGTAGCCACCCTGTGCATCACTTAACATCAATCTGGAAGCTCCCTCAAAGCAGGTTTGTAGAGACCACTGCACACACACCAACTTGGGCAGTTACAGCTACACAGAACAGTTCTACTGAACAGGCTTATGAAAACTAAAACCCACACAGAAAACATGCTTACACTTCACTCTCCTTCAATTTAAGCCCACCTGCACTACATCCACATGCTACAGCTGTTCACCTTGTTTTGATAAGGCTGGAATTAAAGCTAAGCCAGGGCCTGTAACTCAGACTGACATTAACAGCTTGATTAAGCCAGCTGCCCACTCTGCCTATGTGGGAAGAGCAGAGAGTAATTCACACAATCAAACTGGAGACAAGTTTATTGCTATAACACCAAAGTGTGGCTAGCCTTTAAATATATGCAGTTCTCATCTCTGGAAAGAAGGCAGTTGTTTCATAAAAGAGATGCCTTGGGAGCACTGACTCACCAGCTACATGACAGGGCTAATAAATGTTCAAGATTCTTCCAAGAACTGTGACAATATAATTAAGTTTTCTTGTTATACCAAAAAACATTCATTAAGGTCTTCAGTACTCAGTCTGCTGAAATAAAAGGAACAACATCATTGCCAACAGCTGTGCCTGAGACAAAACAGATATGTTTGTCTTAGGGCCACTTTTCTTCTACATGGAAACCACCATGAACTGACACAGAGCTGTTTCCAGAGAGTACCCAGGTCAGATGCATTAAAGGTATTAAAACAAACTTCCCATCTGTTTTGAGCTCCCTAGAACTTATGATTAAGATGCAGAATCAGCACGCCATCTGAGCATACTGCAAGCAGAAGATGAAATGGCACTGGACCAGCATGCTGTCATATGCCAATACAAGTATGCTAACTGGAACCAGAACAATAGTCACACATCCTCTCATTTCAGCTCTTCTCTCTCAGTGTTTGTATAATTCAGTATGAAGGGTAGAAAAACTATCTTCTTGCCAGCCTTCACCTCAGTAATCAATGCTAGTTGTGTGTGAGGTTTCTTTGTCCACAAAAACATGTTGTTTCATACTTGACTCCCCACCGAAAAAGCCCAAATACTTTTACTGCTATAATCATGTTTTTATCAGCCATGAACAATAACAGCTCTCTACTGGCTTCCAAGTCCATACAATTCTATCACAGTATTGGATCTTGAAGCTCCTGAAGTTAACATTTGGAACTATTCTAGTTAGTAATGACCCATATTCCTTAGTGTTTGCTTCTGAACTTAAGATAAAGCTTTATTTCTAAGGATACTGTTGCAAATATGTTGAAACATCTACAATTCCATAACACATGCTGACAACAGGGTAATAATGAACTTCCATACCACAATCCAGATAGTTTTTAGAGACTGGAAGGGTTTGGAGAAGATAAGCCATATCAGTTACTTTGCATTCACAGAGGAGAAAAAACATTAAGCTTGCCAGAAACAGTGAGAATCAGTGCCTTTCACACGTACTACAGCTCGTGAAAGAAAGGGCTGGGTAGCTTGAAGATAAATACAACAACAATTATGTCACTTCAGTCCTACAAGACAACATATGGCTTCAGAGACTTATAACAATGATGATCAACTACCAGACTCAGTACTGCTTGGCATAAAAGGAAGTTTGCTTAGGCCTGCTCACTAGCATCTCTGAAGTCTTACTCCAAATGCGGAAGATGACTGCTATCAGAACAGTCAGAGGCAGGACTTTGCAGAGGTAGCTCTTCTAACACAAGTCCAACCATTTCCTAACACACGGATTAGTTCCTCCTGTGGCCCTCCTATCTAGCTGTGCTTTGCTAGGAGAAATGAGCTTTTATGTATGGTCATACTGAAGTCTATGAGCTACTTTCAGCATCTCTTTTAAACAGTAAGTACTCTACTTCTTCATTGTTACTTTGCATGAACTAGTAGCTATAGTTAAAGCAAAGAAGAACAAACCAACTTTAATATACTGTGGCATAAGGTTGAGTAATTTCAAGGCCTTGTTTCCTATCCTTTTTCTTTTGGGCATAGACCACACTTCCCCTTCATCCACCTCTCATCTGCAAGAGGATGAGAAAAAAAAAATCTTCTCTGAAGTTTTTGTTTAGATAGTTACGCAAGAAACTGAGAAAAAAAAAAAAGGTTTTTCTAGCCATAACTCATTCTCACACCTGTGTGCAAAATAAAGGCAAGCAAGTCAAGAAGTTTTAGTGCTAACCTGCCATCATAGCAAAACCCAGTAGAGTTCTCTCATTCTCAATAAAATCAATAGGCTAGTACTAGACCGCATCTTCCTCTGCCATAATGCTGTGCCATCAGAGCTTCTGTAGCCTCCCAATAGATACAATATCCTCTTGTAAACAGGAAAATAGGGTTTTCTACCATGAGCTTCATAATGAAGTATCACCACAAGGCAGCAAATACAAGTTAAACAGACACCAACCCTTTATTATACATTTCTCATTGCAACCTTATAGCGCTCTGAATACTGATTGCATAGCAAAGTCAAAAAATACATATCAAAAAATTCCAACCCTGACCACAGCAATATGAATTTATGCTGAAGTGCGACACATGAGCTTAGCAATGTTCTGCCATTCCCCCCACAATCACACAGTATCCAGCATTACTACAATTAACAGAAATATACACTAGTATCCGTTTCCTGATATTAACAGTTCATGGAGTTCACTACTGTCCATGTCTAACCTTTTTAAGAAGCTGCAATTTAAAAGCTGTTTCTTGCATGAGACACCATGTTTCTTACAAGTGTATTTCAAGAAGCTGGTGACTGCTTCTCACAGTATTTGAAATTAAGATCTTCAAACTTGAGAGGTGCCTGAGTTACAACTTTTGGCCTAGTATATAGAAAGAAATCTTTTCCAACAGACCTGTAAATAAGGAGTTCAAATATGTTACAGTCAAAAAAAAGTAGAACTACAAATCCCTGATCATGATCCTTAAGGATTTACATAAAAATTCACCCATTTAACTTAAATTACAAAACAGTTTGATAAACTAACATGCACTAGAGACTGTCTGATATTTGTTAGAATACCGATCAGATGATAAGAAAGCCCAAACAAATGGCAACAAAAGTCACTAGTTCATTTACCACCATGCCTGAACCAGTACATTTTGCACTGCTGCAGTCTGCACTTTTTAACAAGGAGGGAGTGAGTACAGGGTCTGACCATCAACAAATGGAACTTCAATTAAAAAACAGGACCACCAAAAGTCCCCAAACACAATCTGCTGTGCCTATTTAACAGGTCAGAGCATAAATGCAATCCCAGTGGACACAAGAAAGCAAGATGACATAAACATCACAGGTAGACTTCTCAGATCCTTAGCTAATATTACCATATTAATTATTTTATGACCCTCTTTCTACAGAAAGTTCTCCAATAACAGTTTTGCATTCCACACGTGACTTGAGAAAAAACTCTTGAAAAGCAGCTTAAGAATTACTTTTACATATCAAGCCAAGTATTTAACAAGTTGACTTTTTGATAAGGAATCACTCTGCAATAGTCATATTGCTTCCACGGAGAGAAGGTATGGATCTAGGTGGCTCTACCATTCTGTGAGAAAGGCCAGAGAAATTCATCCTCAAACAGCTACTTTAATGTTCTGTTTGGAATGAGTCTGTTTGGAATGTAAAGACCACAAAAGGCATAACACTTGTCTCTGGCTCCTGACAGTAAGAGGGGAGGTGTCCACTGTGTCTATTTCTGCATTATATATAGAATACAGAAGTCATGTCTGACATCAAAGATAAGTGTTCTGATAACAATGTTCTACTGCCTGAGCAAGTTACTCCCCTGTAAACACCCTTTATACAGGAAGCATGTAGTCCATATGTTTTCAACTTCATGAACGGGCTGACCTTAGGTAGGGCTGCGCTACCACTAAATAAGCACTGGAAGCAATAGTGTCGCATTACACAGTTTACCTAGTTGGGCTTTTCTGCAAGAGATACTGTCAACCTGCATCCTCATACATACTATAGGCCAGTAATTTCAGAAATCATATTGCATAATGAAGACTTCTAAAGATGTTCTAACAGTGAACTGGGGAGAAAAGTTATTCAGCTTAATCTGAAGAAATTACACAGCTTAATCTGAAGAAATTACACAAGCCTCTTCCTGAAGCAACCAAGGAATGTCACATGAGAGGAAAGTATGTTCCTATGAAACCAGTGAAAAGCACAAAGAAAGCCTTCCTAGGGTGTTGGAACATCAGCTAAGTGCAGCATCATACCACCTTCACAACTCCTTTCCGCTTCAGTTAAAAACCCCAAACCGTCTATAATCACAAGTGCTCATTCAGGGCTGCTTTAGCTACCATCAGACTAACTGAACCCTAGTTCCCAACACACATAGCCACCCCACTCTGAATGTAACAGTGTGTTCTGCAGTATCAGTTTTCTTACATTGAGCACAAAGGTTACCAAGGAACAAAGACTAGAGGTTTAGAAAAATTAAACATTAGCTCAACTGCTAGCATACTTTAAGACTAATATCACTGCCTCTGAAGAGAGAAACACAAGTGGCAGAACACGACATAGTGACCTGTACTGATTTCAGTAGATCTTAATTTCAGACAGGCTCCTGGATTACATGAGATCAGTTACTCAGCTGTGTTCTCAACAGGCTACGCTTCAGCAAGCCTGTTCTTCAGGAGACACAAACTACGAACACCACCCCGTCTGAGAGAGCAGAGAAAGAACTTACACAAGGCAGAGCACATCCAGGACGACGAAGACAACATGCCTGTACAGCCCAGACCTAACCCTGGGACCACCCCCAGACAGCCAAGTCCCGCTCACCGGCGGCTTGTGCTCGGGGCAGAAAGCCGAGGCGAGAGCCCCTCCGGAACCGCCCCCTCCCGGCCATGCGATCTCTAAGGGAGAAGGGAAGATGCGAAGCCCCGCCAGGCCGGGACTCCTCTCATTCCTGCCCCGCCCGGGGGCCACCACGCCTCCTTCCGCAGGTGCTCCCGCCATGGGAAGGGGAGGTGGAGCGGGGCCCGCCGTCCCTCCGCGAGCACCTGAGTCGAGGCCCTCCGCGACCTGCAGCACCTCCGGCACCTCGCCGCTCTCCAGGATGCTGTAGCCCTCGTCGTTCTCGATGCCCGCGATTTCGTTCTCCTGCTGCGCCAGGAAAGCGGCGGCGGGATCCTCCTCGGCGCCGTCCAGCGCCCCGTTATCGGCGGCGGCCGTCGGCTGCTGTTGAGTACCGAAGAGCTCCACGTTAGCCATCAGGGCGAGAAACGGCGGAGGCACCGGGACGCGAGCGGCGGCAGCTTCTGCACCTACACCTACTCTCGCAATCACCACGGAAGGGGAGGGCTCACCCCCTATGCCAATGATAGTCGAGCATCCCCCAGCGGTAAAGCCAATCAGTGAGCGGCGGCGGCGGGGATAACGGAACTCTCGTTGAGCTAGAGCCAATCAGTGCTAAGAGTGTCGTTGCGTCCCGGGGCAGCGGGGATGGGCGGAGGGATGCGTGGCCCGACGGGCGGGCGGGCGAGCGGCGGCAAGCGGGCAGCCCGGCCCACAAGGTGCTTTTAACGCCCAGACCTGGTGATGTGCGGAGGAGCTCGGCAGTGCCGGGCGCACGGCCTGCGCCAGCGGGCGACGACGCCTTGGGTTCCGGCCCTTGAGCAGTCTGGATGCGCTTTTCTTTACCTTCTGTCTGTCATCATCCTAATGCAGCCCAGGATGCTATAAGCCTTCTTCATCGTGAGGGCATATTGCTGATAGATGGTCAGCTTCTTGTGCCCAAGGTCCCCCAGGTGCTTCTTTGCAGAGCCACTCTCCAGCTGTTGAGCCCCCAGCATGTACTGGTGCCTGGAGTTGTTGTTCTTACCCCAGTGTAAGACTTTGCATTTCTCATTGTTGAACTTCATGGGATTCCTCTCTGCCCAATTCTCCAGCCTATCAAGGTCTCTCTGAGTGGCAGAAGAACCGTCTGGTGTAACNATAGCCCTTGGCTATTGTGCTGTTACCTGTCTTCCCAGAGTCCAATTTAAGCCGGATGCAGCCATCTTGACCAGATGTAGCCATTGCAACCACTGGTGGTTACCGCTTAAGCAGGGGTGGGAGCACACCACCACAACTTTGTTCCANCATCACCCAGATCATTAATGAAGAAGGTAAACAGTATTGGCCCCAGTATCAATCCCTGAGGTATACCACTAGTGACTTGCTTCCAGCTTTATTTCTGTTGCAGATGGAGTCAGGGTGAGTTATTTATGCACTTCACTCACCAGAGAGAAGCAGAAATATATTTTATTTATATAAAACAGAGAGTTAACAAAGTTCAAAGGTAAATGTGGCAACCTCTGGGCGTGGTTGTTCAGCCAGTTTTCAATTGATTTCACTGTCCATTTACTTAATCCATACTTTGTCAGCTTATGTACTAGGATGTTGTGGAAGACAGTATTAAAAGGCCCACNGAACGGTCTGGTGTAACAGCCACTCCTTCTGGTTTTGTATTATCTGTGAACTTGCTGAAGTGGCACTGCCCCATCACCCAGATCATTAATGAAGAAGGTAAACAGTATTGGCCCCAGTATCAATCCCTGAGGTATACCACTAGTGACTTGCTTCCAGCTTTATTTCTGTTGCAGATGGAGTCAGGGTGAGTTATTTATGCACTTCACTCACCAGAGAGAAGCAGAAATATATTTTATTTATATAAAACAGAGAGTTAACAAAGTTCAAAGGTAAATGTGGCAACCTCTGGGCGTGGTTGTTCAGCCAGTTTTCAATTGATTTCACTGTCCATTTACTTAATCCATACTTTGTCAGCTTATGTACTAGGATGTTGTGGAAGACAGTATTAAAAGGCCCACTAAAGCCAAGATAAACAACATCCCACTCCTCTCCACTCATCCAACAAGCTAGTCAGCTCACTGTGGAAGGTTATCAGGTTGGTTAAGCATGCCTTCCCCTTTGTAAATCCATGCTGACTACTGATGATCACTTTCCTGTCCTTCCTGAGACTGGAAATAGTGTCCAGGAGTAGCTGTCCCATGATGTTCCTATGGATTCACATGAAACTGGTTGGCCTGTCATTCTCTTGATCTTCCTTTTTGCTATTCTGGGAGATAGGTATGACACTTGTGCTCTTCCAGTCTTGAGGAACACTGCCAATTGCATGGCCTTTCAAAGATTGTCAAGAGTGGCCTCCCAATGACATCAGTCAGGACTCATGAGTGCTGCTTGTCAGGCCCCAGGGACTTGTGTATGTTGTTTGTTTAAGTGCCCCCTAAATTGGTCCTCCTCCACCCAGGATAAGTCTTCCTTCCTCCAGACTTTTTCTCTGGTTGCAGAGCCTTGGCATTCTTGAAGGGTAGGATCATTTGCTTACAGTAGACCTAATAAGGTGCTCCAAATTTACTCATAATACAAGGTGGAGTGCTGATTTAGGTGTATACCAATCCAGTATAAAGATGGGTTTCTTTCTGATAGTGAAACAATAGCATGTGGCTCGACATCAATCGTATTTCCTTAGAAGCAAAAGGAAAACTAGGACTGGCTTTTTTATGTCATTGCCATTGTTTTCTTAAGAGCATCTGCTTTTCTGAAAGGAGGAGGAAAAATGAGAGGAAAAGCAAAGAGAAAAGCTACTCCTATAGCATGTTCTATTATTTCCATAAAGATGGTGAGGGTCAACATTTTTGTTCTGTTATTAGGGAGCTATATGAAATGAATAACAAGAGAGAATGTGCTTAAAGGGCCCATCTTAGTTCTTGGTACAAAACCCACTAATTATCAGGAAGAAGAAGCAATATGTAGAGACAGAAGAAAAAAATACCTATTTGCGGGCATTTCTGGAACATGTTTGCAAGTCAGATGATTGATTCGCCTCTTAAGGTTAAAGGCTCATTACCAGGAGGAAAACAATATCTTACCATGTGGAACAGCTGAAGCCTGTAAGAGGCCCCAAATCCCAGGCCTATTAAATTTGTTTAATCAACTCTTCTCTGGCATCTGTGATAATAAGGAAGATGACTGATGCCATTATGAGGCCACTAAATCACCTTTGAAAGGTTATGGCAATTGGGATTGTTCCTTAAGACTGGAAGAGAGCAGTTGTCCTTTGTATTTTCAAGAACAAGTTTACATAGAAACCTTTTGAATTCTTCACTAGTGAACACAAAAGTCCTGATTCCACAAAGCAGTGATATGTATGTTTGACTTCGTAGTTTATCTAGAATGCCCTACATGTCAAATTCTTCTGCCCAAAGGAAGACTTGTCAGCCTGCCTGACAGAACTGACCTGAGAGAAAAAATAATTTTCCATAGAGGATAACTTCCTGGCATGATTGCAACTATGCAGGTAGTAAGCCCCTATCTTTCCATTCTATGGCCTTTTCCCTCATCTTCTGTGACATAACTGAAGTGATCTACTTAATTTATAGCAGCAATTGTAAATTCCCTCAACACTGTAAGAAGTGTTCAGTGAAAAAAATTCCCTTTGGTAGTATATAAAAAAAATCATTCACTGAATTGTTTTCCATCAAGTTTTTTGGACAATCTCTATTATACTTTTGTTCTACAGATTGGATTCCTGAGGGTCCTTCTTCACAACACACTCTCATTGTCCTTCAGTTTTACTGATGGTAGAACTTCTGCAACTCCTAATGTGGTAAATCTAATTGAATTATTAGCAAAAAATCTAATACATTTTCCATGAACTAAATTCCTGTTGGCCTCCTTAGAAACAACAAAGCAGTGGCCTTTTCTTAATTTTATTTGTAGACACAAAAGCATTCCTTGAGGTGCAGAATAAGAATCTCACCTTGCCCAAAGTCAGCACAGGTCACAAATGCCTAAGAAGAATCTGGCTGCATAGAAACAACTCATACAAGAAAGCTATAGCAAATAACTCTTTAATTCTAAGTCAATAACTGTAAGCTGCTATAAACTATTTTTCAAGGTGTAATGTTTTTAAACTGGTTTATTTGACCATAAAAGAATGACAGCCACTTGAAGTAAAAGGATTGTTAAAGTACATGCTGAGTAGAAGTCACAACTTACTTCAGACTGTTGCAAGGGAAGGAAGTCAAGTGAAGAAGGTTTTGGTAAAAGTGAAAAGTTATTTGTTATTGACAGGGATTTTTCTTTTTACCCTTCCAAATTAACTGCAGTTTTCAGAAGAACTTTGAATGGTAGTTTGACTGTATGGAAAACTGAGTAGTCAAGAACTTCTGAAGGATCTGCCAGAATTTTCCCCCTCCCTCCTTTCTGGTGTAGTCAGAAGGTATCTGGACTGAGGGACTATTCCTGAGGTAATCTTTTGTCTGCATAAACAATGACTTCCTACAAGGGGGTCTCCCTGTGGTCTCCAGCTGAGCACACTGCATGCACTAAATCTGAAGTACAGGTATTCGGTAATGTCACAACCATGTTAATGAATTTGATCACTTCTTTTTCTGCAAGTTGATATCCAAACAATTTTTTTGGAGCTGTGCACACCCAGAATGTTTTTCTGTGGAAGAGACAGCAGCAGGTTTATGGCTGAATTCAATATGGCAGGTGAGGTATTGCACCACTTTCCCTGTCTGAGTGTCAAATTAATCTACCATCTGAACATAAAGTACCCATTCAGCTGCCTTGTCACAATGTAAATTAACCTGACTTTTTTCCGTGGTGATCAAGGCAATAACATCCATGGGAATGCTTATATTCTCCCAGTTAAGAGTCCAGTTCTCTTTCCTCTCATTACCGTACTTGCAAGTGTTAGAGACCTATTTCCTTGCATTGGCACAATCCCCAAGGGAGTATGCTACTCCTCCACCGGTCACCATGATGTGGAAAACCAAACCTACAGCCACTGCCTCAGTCCAGGAATTGTTTTCTATGTCACATCTCTGAGCTGTCTTGGAGGTAGTGATCTGGTCTGTTATTCCTCCAACTTGTAATGTTGCACTAGGAGCAGCTGCTTTACATGGCACCTCTCTCAGTTTCAGCCACAAGTAAGCAAAACATGTAAGCTCAAAAGTATAAGCAAAATCCTCATCATTAAATCTTACATGCTCAATCCTCCTAAAATCAGTACAGAGTTGATTAATGACCCCCTCAAGCACACATTCTTGCTTCTTGTCAGTCAAAATAATTTCCATTTGAGCCAGAGGGACAGAATGACTGTTGGGCATCAGCATGTCATGGCTGGTAGCCACTAGTTAAAAATCTTATTGGAATATGTTTGTCTTTCTTCTTTCCTGAATTTCACTTTCTAGATCAGGGCCAGGAAATCTTGGACCTTACTCTGTACATGGAGGTCATCCTCCTTGAAGAGCCTGCTATGTATCTAAGAAGGGGTAAGCATGAGTTCTAAGTACCAACATGTCCCTGCATAGGTACTGTTCACCACCTCTTTGAGCTCACACATGTAGCCTATGAGCATACCGAACAGGCAACTTTTCTCCACAGGGAACCTGAGGACAAAAACAGAGCTGTGAGCTTTCATGGATTCACTCTGAACTACACTGCCACTTTCAGCAGTTCCTCCATATTATTTTCGTACGTTGTTTGTTTTCTGTGAACTGCATTCTTCCCACATTTAGTTTTGCAAGTCCAAGGCAGAGATGATAGAGCTTTGAGACACAAGTCGTTATGGTGAGATGCATGGTGTCATAAAATACAGATGCTAGGACACAGTACACTACAGGTATTGAAGTGTTGAGAGGACAAAAATCAGCTAGGGATATCTGTAAAGTTCTAGCATAAGAACACAAATCAGGTCAAATAAGGTAGGAGAAAAATAAAATGAGGCTCTTTTCTCATGAACCTCCTTTCTCAACAGTTTGGAGTAAAACAACTAGAGCTATATATTGTGTGTCAGAGAAAATCAGTACTGCCCCACACTTGGGCTCACAGGTTGAACACTGAAAAGAGCAGGATCTGACACAGCGGTGGCAGGAACTGTGCATGCTGGCCTCCCAAGGAAGTAAATTTATTAGGTAACTGCTAGCAGGAAATATATCCTGTCTTCTGTTTGCCAAGTTATCTGTTACTTTTCCCAGGAAATATTAGGATTTTGAAAGGCCACATAGGAATAACCCAAATTGCACTCTGAAGATGCAGACCAAGGGAGTGACATCTGCTAGAATGCTGCTTTGTACTGCCTTGAAACACTGACAAGTATCTTTGAGTGGTGGATAGAAATATAGCTAGTTTCAGCTTCTCAGACTATCTCATCTTTACCAGCCATCAAAAATGCCAGGTGCTTTTTGGAGGTAGGTGGTATGATCTCAGTCTCTCCCCTCCATGCTCATTCCATAGAGTTATTGAACACCATCTGTCCATAAAGAGCAGGCCCAATTGAGCTTCACCTCCAAGAGCAATGGTGCACAAGGACTTCTTTCCAAGGTGCTGGAAGCCTGAACTGTATGGCAGAACCTGAAGCTGTGTCCGCTGATCTGTTGGAGAAAAGCATCTCGATCCAGATTCACAGAATCACAGAATCACAGAATGTTAGGGATTGGAAGGGACCTCGAAAGATCATCTAGTCCAATCCCCCTGCCGGAGCAGGAACACCTAGATCAGATCACACAGGAACACATCCAGGTGGGCTTTGAATGTCTCCAGANTGATCTGTTGGAGAAAAGCATCTCGATCCAGATTCAAGATGTGCCTCTCAGAATGGCAGTGAATGGGAGTAAGAACTTGTGACTAAAATCTACAAACCAACTGGGAACAGGTTCGGCTGTGGCCTTAGCCCGCAGATTGTGGTGATGAGGCAGGTCTGAGGTCAAGCTGCAATGTCAGCCAGTCAGGCCAGGAGGCTGAGGTGTAGACCAGCATTCCTATAGCACCACTGAGGCAGGACTGACAGCCCTGGGCTGAGCTGACTTGGAACTGCTGGGCTCATAGACCCTGACACTAAGTTTGTTCTCACTGTTTTGTGTGTCACCCCAGGCTTTCTGCACCACATACTTTTGACAACTGCTACTCTGACAAGAGATTTATTCATTTCTGTCCTATGGCTCTGCCTTGTGCCTTTTACAAGAGTGTGGAAGTTTTTAAAATAATAATGTACTTTTACACACCTCTGTTGTGGTTTTGCNTCCATAAAGAGCAGGCCCAATTGAGCTTCACCTCCAAGAGCAATGGTGCACAAGGACTTCTTTCCAAGGTGCTGGAAGCCTGAACTGTATGGCAGAACCTGAAGCTGTGTCCTCTGATCTGTTGGAGAAAAGCATCTCGATCCAGATTCAAGATGTGCCTCTCAGAATGGCAGTGAATGGGAGTAAGAACTTGTGACTAAAATCTACAAACCAACTGGGAACAGGTTCGGCTGTGGCCTTAGCCCGCAGATTGTGGTGATGAGGCAGGTCTGAGGTCAAGCTGCAATGTCAGCCAGTCAGGCCAGGAGGCTGAGGTGTAGACCAGCATTCCTATAGCACCACTGAGGCAGGACTGACAGCCCTGGGCTGAGCTGACTTGGAACTGCTGGGCTCATAGACCCTGACACTAAGTTTGTTCTCACTGTTTTGTGTGTCACCCCAGGCTTTCTGCACCACATACTTTTGACAACTGCTACTCTGACAAGAGATTTATTCATTTCTGTCCTATGGCTCTGCCTTGTGCCTTTTACAAGAGTGTGGAAGTTTTTAAAATAATAATGTACTTTTACACACCTCTGTTGTGGTTTTGCCTGGTGGGTTTGTTTGGAAGCAGGGAGGGGCCACAATAATGGCTCCTGTAAGTAGCTGCTAAAGGTTTGCCTGGACTCCAGCCCTGCTGGCAGCAAGGGAGGTGCTGCAGTGGTGGCTCCTGTAAGTGACTGCTAAGGGTTCACCCCCACCCCCGGGGGTGTGTGTCGGGGGGAGGAGTGGGGGAAGGAGTACCACCAACCTAGCCCCTGTGAGAAACTGCTGGAAGTTTCCCCAGCTCAAGGCTGGACCCACCCCAGGCCAGGGCTGAGCCAGTCAGTGGCTCTGCAAATAACATATTTAAGAGGGGGCCAGGACCCGGCTTGGGTGTACCAGCCCGGCTGCTCAGCCACCTGCCTGGCTTCTATGAGCTGACCTGCCATAGCCCAAGCCTCCACCATGGCTCACCCGAGAGTCAGTATCCACAGGAGCCAACGAAAGCGCCGCAGCGGAGAGAGAAGCAGGATCTGAGAGAGATAACTACGCAGACACTCCAGTCAGAGAGGAGAAACAAGAGGAAGAAGGTGCCTCCCCGCTCCCCACCCTGCCCCAGTTTCCCCTGCAGCTTCATGGTGATGCACAGTTTGTCCCTTGGTGCAGCCCATGAGAAGATGTACCCATGGAGGACTCCACATAGGAATTTTGGAGAAGCCCACGCCGGAGCCAGGCAGTTGCCAGGGGACTGTGGCCCTCTGTGGGAAGGACTCAACATTGGAGCAGTCTGTGAAGGACCCTCCCATGAGAGGGACCACACGCTGGATCCGGGAAAGACTGTGAGGAGCCCTCCCCTGAGGAGGAAGGAGCAGCAGACTGACTGCATCCCCCATTCCCTGCCCACCCTGCACCACCGGAGGGGAGAAGGTACAAAACAAAGCCTTTGGGCCTTGGGAAGAAGGGAGGGGTGCGGGAGAAGTGCCTTTCTAAGATGTTGTTCTCTCTCTCATTATCTTGCTTCTTGTTGTAAATAGTGAATAAATTCAGGGGTTTTTTTGTTTTTCCCAAGGCGTGTCGGTTTCTTGCCTGTGAACCCTAAGTGGTAAGTGAAACCCTCCCTGTCCTTGCCTCAGCCCATCAGGTGTTTAACAAAAGACTGTCCTCTGGCATTTCTAAACTAAGACAACCTCTCAGCAAGGCGAGAGAGAATTATTCCTCCCCCTCTCTGCCCTCAATTTAAAGAGTGCACACTATTCTCTCCTCTGCGCCTACAGAGCAGAACTGAAGTACAAGAAGATTTGAGTGAACAGTGTCAATTTATTCCCAATGCCAATTTCGAGATGCCAAAGACCAGTTATTTTATATATATTGTGTTGGTTCAGCACATTTCTCCTACTGATTCATAGCTGCAAGTATTCAGCATATCTGTAAACTAAATCATAATGCCTCAAATAAACCAGCCATAAGATAAATAATTGGCAATTAGATGTGAAAAGATTGTTTTAGTGATTTGCCTAGTATCACCCAGCAACTCAGCAGTAAATACAGGGCAAAGCAGAACTGACTTGATTTAGGGACCAGCTTTTCGCTTCCCTAAAGTTTTGATCACTGTCAGCCCTCTGTCTTCTAAAACACAGAATATACAGACTCCTCCACAAGTGACTCTCCACATGTGACTGTGGAGACAGTCACCTACACAATACCTGGTACAGCCTGGGGCAAGATTCCTTTTGGGGGAGATATTTTTCTGACTGTTCTATAAGCATGATAAAAGAGGCAAAGATTATGACCGAAAAACACTTAAAACTAGCAGCTCTTACCTTCTGAGGTTTTTATAGCCCTAAGCATGTGCTTTGTGTCATAGCCTTATTCATATGCATTGTCAAATCAAAAAGCAGTATGTCCCAGTGATATAGACCGGGTTGGAACATACAGATCTCTGCTCCTTCAGCACAGGAAAAAAATGAAGGAGAATAGACAGTTGTGCTGAAGGGAGAAAATACACTGATGGCAGGCCTCTGGTTAAATTCAAGATCTTCACCAATTTTGAATGTGTTCTAATGAATCACAACCCTTCACCTACGACTTTTTTAGGAAAAAGAAGTTAACATAATCTGTTCTGTATCCTTCACTGTCTCTCTCCTTCCTTTTTCTCGTGCAGTCTCCTTATTCCCAGTAAAATTTGTTTCATATTACTCATCCCACTAGCAAAAAACTCTTTTGAGTTTCATGATTCAGTCCCTTCAGCTGCTGTTTCCAGCAGCATTTGTCATTAAACCCATCTCCTTCAAGTTCCCCTGTTCCACACCTTTCAGTCCTTAGGCTTCACCCCATTCTCCCCAGTCCACTGAACAAGTATCAACCAGTGCTACTCTTTATTCTCTCACCATTCCCTAGTTTCTCCTTGTATCGTTTCCCTTCTGAATCCCTTCCACCTCTGTTACCCTTACTGGTTGTCAGTCACAGTTGTTTTGCTCACACCATCCCAGCCACCCCCTCCAAATACTTTGTCCAGTCTCAGTCTCCCTGTTCTTCTCTGTGGAAGTCATTTAAACAGTCATTTAAACTCTACAAGATCTGGTGACAGGATAAATCCATCCATTACTGCAATTTATTAAACTGCTAGTACATCTAGACTCATTCAAAATATACAGGCTTGCTTTCAAACTTGCACAGAGCAAAAGGAGAACATGTTGGCAATCTTGGCTAGTCAGAACTTGAGCAGAATCTCAAGTTCATATTCTGTGCTGAAATAGAGAAAATCTACAGAAAACAAATAATTCTTGCTGTCACTGCCTGTGACTGTTGCCTGAGTGACCCCGTAAAGATGATACTGCCATTGCTAGTAAGAAACCTAATGCTAGCATTGCAAGGTCACCGAACTGGTGAGCTGTTAAGCTTGTTATCAACTTGTCCGAACCTGCAGTAAGAAGTGAAACTTGGTACCAGGTGTCTTTTGTTATGATGTGGAGTTTAAGTGTCGGAGAGTACCAGAGACCTTAAAAATATGTACATAGGCTCGAAATGGAGGCCATAAGACTGTAAACATCTCACTGATGGTCAGCTTCTGGTTATTGAAGAATTATAACCTTAAAAGCTGGAAACACTGCTTTAGACATAACAAAGAGGACAAAGAAGCAGCCAAACAACAGGATAAGGCAAATGGCATGACCAGGGGAAATTAGCACCCGCTGGCATTGTACAGCATATAGTCCAAGGAAAGGAGACCAAAGATTTAAAATCCACTGAGAAACTCAAACACTTTGTAATGGAGTAGATCTTGATATTTGAAGGAATTGCTCCTGGCAAATGCTTATCCTCACTGGATCATCATGGAATTCCCTTCCTACAAACTGTGTCAAAACTGCTTCACTCTTCAAAGGTCTTTGTCATGCCAGCCAAGCTCCAGGACTGTATAAAAATCTATTTGTGTCTGAGTGCATAAACTACATGCACTTGTTGTCTTAAGCTCTGTAATTCCTGAATAAAGCATTACTGCATGTAAATTCATTTTGGCTTGGGTGATAACTATCAGTGTCACAACTATCACTCTTTGATAACCCTGAAGTAGTCAGGCAATTGTATAGATGATCATTGTAAGTCCCTTTCATCTGAACTGTTCTGTTCCATTCTCTTCTATTCAACGTATACTTCTCATTATTGTGCACAAATATATCCATAAAATTCTCAGTGTGAGATGGATCTCCCAATGAAATAAAAGACAAACTTTCAACAGAACCAGGGGTTTAGACATCATGCAGAGCTTCACAGGATATAATTTTGGAATTGGTGTTGCAACATCTTCATTAGGAAGTAAGTGGTAGGTAGTATAAAACTGCCTGAGTTGGAATCATTCTCTCACTGTTCCACAGTTTCTGTACTTTTATTATTTGTGTCTTGCTTCTGTGTTTTACATTAGAATTATGGACGTATAGCTGCATATCCTCTTACCTCCAATGCTACTGCTTTAATACAGGATAAAAAAAACACAGGAGCTCAATCTTCAGTCATTTTAGACTGTGGTAGGCAAAATGGTATTCTGCCACTGTAAATTATTCCAGAACTTAATTATTTGTATTCTGGAGGCATCTTTTTCTGCTTCTTTACTTGATGGTTGAACAAGGAACTTGCCCCAAGAAAGATGGGTGTGTCCATTCTGTGGAGCTGATGGTAAACATTTGTGTAGGAAGAACCTAGAGCACCTAATGAACTCTGAGGAACAAGCTGGGGCTTTGGGCTGCAAGCCATATTGTTTAGTTGAGAAATGTCTTATAGGCAAGTATAGTATATTAGAGTGTAAACTAAAATTCAGCCTGATGTAGCATATTAGAGACTTGCTTCAAATATTACAAATAAGAAATACTTTATTAATGAACTGGTCTTTCAATCAGCTAGCTTTTGGGGGAAAGTTTGTTATAATTATCATCAGCATTTATATGGATGTATTAAGGTTACACTCACAAGTTGTTTTGCATAACCAATAATGAGTGTGAGATGTTTTAACAAATGGTTGATTTTTACAGTCTTAAAACTCAACAGATTCAACAGATTATGGTATGGCTTTCAACCCTATATAATTCCTGCAATTATACTATTATGGCACATTATGGGGTATATTAGTAATACCTCCAACTTATTTTTAACTTCCTATTCTCTCTCTAGAAACTGTTCATAAACATACAAAGCATGTATTCCCCATTACACAAAATGTAACTATTTTTTTAAGGACATTATTTTACTCAGATCTCCTTCTGTAACTGTGGTTCAGCACCCCTAAATAAGCTATGCCTGCATTTGTATCCACCTATGGCTGTAGTCCATGTAATTGACCAGAAGTGGCTAATACAGGTTCACTTACTATGAAACTTTCCTGGCTATGAAACAGCCTTCAAATTGACCTAGAGTTTCTAGAGAACTGGTTGGTTTTGTATGGATACGCACATTCCTGCTTTTCGTACTGTCTGCAATACTTAAGCAGACAAAGGAAAAAATTGTATTTGTGCAGTGTCCTCTTCCCACCATCATTTACAGGTCTCAGCATTCATTCTGTGTGTCACTTCAGCACTGATGTATCATGCTATACTGCTTCTCAAGGGCATTTCTGTTTTGACATTGAGACAGTTTCTTAGTCTGTCTCGCATAGTACTATACAGTTGAGAGTGGGGTGGTCATGTTAAAGGAGTCGCTGTTACTGCAGTCTCCTCAGTGAACAGCAGCAGCAGGATGCAGTTCTTCTCAAAAAGACTCATTACTATAACTGCAGTTGTGCAAGGGACAGTATGTGGTGCTAATATTGTGTGTAGATGAGGCCTTAAAACCCAGTTCAGCTTCATCCCACAAAAAAGACATGTACCACAAAATCATGAGTGCAATTACTGATTTTCATCTTCATTAAAACCTCAAAAACAGGCCCAGAAGGTCAGAAGTGTGTCTACATGTCTGTCAGAGGATTATTTTGGAGTACGATACTCTCAGAAGCAGCCTGCATCACAAAACAGTATGTGTAAACTCTTTTTATTTCTCCAGTTCCTCCATATCGCCTAGTTGAGGTATGGATTCAGGAGCGTGGAGAAAATGGGCTAAATCACAGAACACGCTGGTTTTTGAAGAGTACCAAAACATAAGGCTATGATACACATACTTGGGTCTTTGGAGACAGCAAACCTTATACTGGCTTATTTGACTAACAGATACAACTTTCCTAAGTTAATGTTCCTCCTCTTGCCCATTAGGGTATTTTTAAGAAGAAAATTATGTTACTTTTTTCCCGCCTCAATAAGTTTTTCAATCCATTTTCTTACCATAGTGCTCGTGGCCCTCTCTTCTCTTAAATCCCTTGTAAGATTTCTAATCTATTTTGCATTTATTTCTGATCTGTAGGATGGGTGCAAATAGCTGTGTTATATATTTCTCTAGTCTTATCAAGGGAAATATAGATTTAAAAAAAACAGGCTGTATGACCTAGCAAAGTTTAATTTCCTCTGGGATAGTAAGTTTTCATACAAAATTAAGATATTGTAATCAGTTGGAATACAAGGGGAAAGCAAGAAAAAGCATCCGGAATGCAAAAATGCAGAACATCCTCTAGCTGGAAATATTCAGCCTTCCAAAAAAAAATACAAAAATTTATCATCTCTGCTATGTTCTGACAGGAGTGGGGTTGGGGTTTTTTTCACAATATTGGGATTTGTAGTGGCAGTACTGTTGAGACAGCTGCAGTCCTACCTTTTGTATGACTAGTACGTGGAAACCTTCTTGATATTCTGTCTCTTTTCCAAGTTTAACCTTACTCTGACCACCAGAAATCCACTGGCATAGTCTCCTGTCCATTCTAGGAGTCCTGATATCAGGGATTAAGGACTAGTGTCAACAGAAAGGACGGTAATGACTCCTATCTTTCAGTGATTTTGATTGCTTATGTGAACTCCTTACGGTCAGCAGCATCCAGTGGTTCTAATTCCCTATCATCTACACATCTCCATCATGTCTGGAACATTAATTCTTAACTTCTGGGTTTTTTTTGACAAAGTCTGATCCACCAACACCTAGCTTTGCAACTCTCCAGCAGCTTGTGTCAGGTAGCCACTATACACTTTCCATGCACTTAATTCAACACTTTGGTATTGCCTTTTAGTTAGCAAAGAGGTGAATACCACAACAATCTCAATAGGGACCATTAACAACCTTCCAAATGTCCACTGTGAGACAGGGGGTTTTAAATTTAACAAGGGCTCAGAGAATAACTCTATTCAGAATAGAGTTGGGACAATATGTGATTAACGTTTGCCGTGCTTACAAAGACAGGATGAGAGGATCAAAGCTGTGATGACAAGGGGAGGAACTGCTAACCAAAACAAGAGGAGAGAATACAACACCTGCAAGGCCGCGGAGACAGGGAGGGCTGCTTGGGCCTCAAGCAGGCCTCAGACAAGCTGGGCAGCATCCTGGTTCTTTGGACTGAGACCAAGAGACCAGGAGGTGAGAAGTTCAACTCCAATGAAGACTCATTTACTTCATCCCGTCGACCACCGGACGACCACCAGGGAGCACTACGCAGGCGCAGGAGGACTCTTTAGCTAGTTATAATACAAAGCGGGGCTGGGCGGGGCTAGGTAATTAACATGAATGAATGGATTACGAAACCTAATGCATATGCAACACTTTGGGGAATAAATGGAGCGACAGGTTTTGCGAAAAGGCGCGCATGTCTTTGGTGGAGCTATCCCCCATGCGCCTCAGCGCTGAATAAACTACGTACCTACTTTACAACTTTCATGAGTTGTGGAGTCTTCCCCCTTCAACTGGAACGAGAACGCCATGGTAAATGATTTTATGTAGCTGGTTCCATGAGATGTGGCTGCTGTTTTATTATCTCCCATGGGTGCCAGTAATGTTATTCCTGAGTGTTTACAAATTGTGTTTAGAGTCCAAGAGATTTTTCCAGTTTGCTTTTTTTTACAGGCCTGTGGTTTTTTTAATCTTTCAAAGTATGGAAGAGATACTGGAGGAAGACAAAGTAAGTCCCATATGCCCTGAAGAAATGATGGGTGCAGGGAATAACTAACCATGTGAATACCTCTGAAGGCAGAGTATTTATTTCTTCAGAGCTGCTAACTCATCATTTTTCTCCAAACAAAGATACACATTTGTATAAAAGAAAAAGAAGAAGAAAAACAAAAACAAAGCAACTGTGATTAATTTAAGTCAACAAGCAATTAAATGTTTTCCAGTCTTATCAGGTTCAGCCAAGAGAAAATGAGAGGAAGGGACAAATGGGAATAAGTAACACCTTTCTTGTAATTACACTGATCTCTGGCTGGACTCTGCCCACACAGCATAGCTTGGCTTGGTTTAATTCCTGACATCTTAAAACAGATTGCTCTTGTTTTTTGTTTTTTTTTAATTGGAGTTAAAATTCAGTTAACCAATGGTTATGGTCAATAAACCACTACATGCAATAAATGCAAAGAGACTGTTCATTAAGCTATTCTGTTAGTGTATAGTGAAAGCAGAACCTGCTTTCATGTACACAGAACTTCCTCCTCAAGCTTAACAACCAACTTTTTATTTCAAACCTATGAATTTTCATTACAATGTTCTTTATCCTTAAAACTCTGGAAAAAGTTAATTGTGATCTTGGGGAAAATAGCACAGCTAAGTTGCAGGTAGTTTATGAGGAAAGCAAAATTTGAGTGGAAAGAATGTGTACAGCATTATTTAACATTGCTGTTATGACCTCTTTCTGTTATACAATAGTGTTTAGTTGAAACTGCAGCAATACATCCTATTTTGAGTCAATACTGCTTTGAGGGAAAAGGATTTAAGAATTTTTTACCCACATACCCTATTTGATTGTTGTTAGAATTGTACATTTATGTTTCACACTTTTTAATTATGTTTGTCTGACAGATAGTTTGCTTATTTATATATTTTAAGGCAAAATCAGAATGCAGTCAGCTAGAACACTGATCCATTCAAATAATGTTTTGAAAAATCATAAGTATTTTTGCTGTGCATATCCTTGAAAATGTATAAGGCTTTGACATTTTTCACTTAGCAGAAATTCTAGTTCCCACAACGTGCACTTCTATGTAAAGAAAGAAAACAATATGCAGGTTAGATGAAAAGCTGTAATTAGTTTGGGGGTAAATATACTAACACAGCCTCTGCCAGGGGCACTTCCATCCAATTATATCCAGCATAGTAACCTATGCAAATCCAGACCCTGCTAATATAACCAACACGCTTTCCATTAGAAAAATAACAAACTTTTTTGGTACATCATAAAACAGGAAACTGAACTTGTTATAAAAAGCATGAAGCTGAAAGGGATACACCGAGTAATTATCAGGAACTTTTGCAATCACGTGGCCAGGTGTGTGATATATTGGGTTATGATTCATGTTGAAAGAAATAAAAGCAGTGCTGCTCTCATTGTCAAGTTGTGGAGAGACAATAACGGGATGCAGACAGAGGGAATGGCAGGGTGCTGATAGAGGGACTAGCAAGGGAATAACAGGATGCAGACCCACTGTAAATGTGTAACTGAGAAGGACTGCTTGACCGAACTAGCAACTTTGCTGACTCGACAAAGAACAAACCACAGAAGGGACAACCAGATAAGGAAACTTCAGCCTCCATCCTAATGACCACCGGAGGAACCTTTTGAAACCCCTGCTTCCTTACTAAGAATTGCTTATGTGTACTAAAGAGGATAACTCGTCACAACAAATAATCAAAACAGGGTTGGGACTTCTCTGAAATAGTTTACATATTGTTAGGAAACTATTGCATAAGTATGACTAGAATTGTATAAAACGATTGGGTGCAAAACAGAGGGCGCGAAACAGAGAGCGCGCCTGTTGCCAGACCAGATGCCCTCACGCCCAGTGCTGCTTGCTTATTCTCCACCTACGAATGAAATAAAAATTTTAACTTTTTTTTAAAGTTGTGAAAGTGCCTTCATTGATAACAGGTGTAATGTCTAACTTGTTTCTGCTCATCTACTTGAAGCTATTGAATGAATGAAACATCAGTGTTTTGGCATACAGTTGTATGTCCGTGCTGAGCGGAGTGCAGCTTTGCCAAGATCCAGTGGATGCAGCATGTAAGTGGGCCATAACATGCACCACCCACGCCTTGACCCAAAAGACCACCTACCCACTCTACAATTTATTTTGGTGTATCATTTAAAGTTTTCTCTAAGCCAAGTCCTTCTTGTAAATCCTGTGTCGACGATTATTAAGGGTCTCTTAGGTACGGAACCCAGACTTGGCTTGTGTATGCCGGGAAACTGCGTGCCACCGCCACAGAAACCGGTGCTTTGGCAGGCTGGAGATGGCCGAGCAGGCGCCCCGGGACCGCGGGATCTCCAGCAGGCCCTGCCTCCGGCAGGCACACCGCCGAGCTCTACGCGCCCTCCCACGCTCGCTGCTGCGATCCCGCCTCCGCTGTCATCAGGACGAGGCAGTTAAACCCCGGCAGGGCGAGGGAGGGGAGCCGCCAGCGGCTGCGCGTTACGATTGCCGCGCTGGAAACCTCCACCACCCCCGGGGACAGGGACCCGCCGGCCGGCCCGCTGCCAGGCGCCGCCCCCGCCCCTCAGGTGCCGGAGTCGCTCTCGAGACAACACAGCGGCGGTGTTGAGCCCTCCTGTCGTACCTACGACACGGGTACAGACGGCCCGTAGGCCCAAGACGCTCACCGTCCGCCCCCGCCGTCCTGGCTCCGCCCACGCTCGCCCGCGCATACAGCGCCCCGGAGTCGCCCGGCCCGCCCCGTCGTGGCGTCCCTCGCGCACTCCGTCCTGTCCGCCCGGCGCCACCTGGCGGTCCGCAAGCAGGCAGTCCGCAAGCAGAAGCTCCGCAGCCCCGCCCGCCTCTCGGGAGATGCCCAATGGGGAAGATGGTGGTGCTTGGCCCCGCCCGCCGCAGCGTGGATTGGCTGCCCGCCACTAGTCTAGGCTGTGGCACCTCCGGGATGTGGGGAGCGTCGGCGCAGTCGCGCGGGCGGTGGTGTGGAAGCAATCATGTCGCGGGAGTTCGAGTTGTGCCCTGGGCGCCGTGTTGGCGGCGAGCAGCCGTGCTTCATCATCGCGGAGATCGGGCAGAACCATCAGGGCGACCTGGCCATCGCCAAGCGCATGATCCGCATGGCCAAGGTGCGCGCGGGGTTGCTCTGCCTCCGGTGGGTGGGGAGGCGGGAGCGTGGCCGGGCCGGCGGAGCGCCGCGGCGAGCAGTGCTGGCCCGTCTCCTTCAGCGCCTCCTCTTCCGCCGGGTGGGCAGTCCCACTCGTTCGGGTGAGGCAGGTAGCGAGGTGCGGGTGAGCGAGAGCCCCTGGGCACCGGCGGGGCAGCCCAGGGCACCACCAGAGGCCTGGGAAGCCGGGGGAGGGGGGACGCTCCAGTCGGGGGACGTCGTCTCCGGGCGGTGGCACCGCGTGGGAAGAGCGGAGCGACGTAGAGGAGGAATTTTTAAAATAAAGCAGCTGCAACGAGACAGTCGCGATGAGGGCCAACAGCGCGGCTGCGTATTTCGTAGCCTTCGGTGTGTACCTGACAGCCTGTGGTCACATTGTGCGCGCGTTCAGGCAGCCCCTGCCTCGTTCACAGCCGATACCTCCACATACATAAACACAGGCGTATTGTAGAGCCGCCGAGGGGTTTACAGCCGGCCTTCAGTTGTGTCATTAACTGCGAATATGGGAAGAATCGAGTAACTGCTGAACGGTCTAATGAACCTCCAATTTCACAGGATTGCATTACGGTTTTTTGAGGTAATACTTAACGTCATCTACTAAGACAGCCATGCTGTTTTAAAATTCGGTATTATATACATTAGGTGTGTCTCCTTTAGAAAATGACATAACATCACACTGAAGGAGAAATCGGCATGATGTGTTTAGGCCTGTGACTCTGGTATAGTGTAGTGGGAATTTAACTTCTCTGTTTGTGTCGCTTCAAACAAATTTCAGATTTGTACTTCTTGTTCTACAGAATTCTGTCACTTCTTTTCATGTAAAATTAACCTGTGACAGCTGAGCTTGGAAAGCGCCACAGAAATCAATTCTTCAAATAAGTGGCCTGCATAGCAAAAGGCAGTTCCGTTTTGTAGTTACGGTATGATTTCTTTCTAGACTGCTGCTCTATTAAGTATACAGGCATTTTGAAATAAAAGGGCACATGTCAGGGCATGGTCCTGTTTATTTTGAAATAAAAGGGTAGGTCCTCTGTCACACTGTGTTCGTACCATTCCTGTGATTGCTGTGATGGTAATGTGAAAACTCCACTGCAAATGGACACATTAGTTACACAATCCTTGTGTTCAAATGTAGCATCGGTGCAGTTTCAGTTGCACATCCACTCAGGGTGCACCAGCTTGTTTTTCAGGACTGCGGAGCAGACTGTGCTAAGTTCCAGAAGAGCGAACTGGAATACAAATTCAACAAAAAAGCCTTAGAAAGACCCTATACCTCTAAACACTCCTGGGGAAAGACCTATGGTGAGCACAAGCGCCACTTGGAGTTTAGTCATGACCAATATAGAGAGCTCAAGAAATATGCAGAAGAGATTGGCATTTTCTTCACAGCTTCTGGCATGGATGAGGTATGTAAGCCACACTGGAATAACAGGCAGAGTCCAGCAGTCGTATCTATTGGTTATTACTTTGGTGTGATAGTTCTTACATGAAAAGAATAATAAATACGTGTGGGCATTGAATTTCTAAATAGGGAACTAGGGTAACTGTACTTCTGCCTGTTCACTTGTGTGTCTATACAGTGGTTGAGTAGATGGCTGAATATTTTGGAAGACCTGCCATGTATGCTGAGGTATTTATGCACCGTAAATTATATCAGAGACAAGGACTTAGCTGAACTCCATAAGTAATCAAGGCTTTGAGAGTTTAGATCCAGACTGCAATCTGACTGCTATCCGATGTTGTCTGGTATATTAGCTCCAAGCATTTCAAACTTCTCTCTGTATTTAAACCAGATTCCTTTCTCAACTTAATCCCTATTATTTCCGTTTTTTTTTCTTCCTTTCTGCTGTTTACTAGACCCGAGCTGGTGTTTCTAAGCAGCAGAAATGCCTGTATTCCTTTTTCTTTTACTAATCTCATGGAGAGGTTTTCCACCATGCCCTGTTGCTCCTGAAGCATTTACTGATTTTTGTCAGTGGGCACCTGGACATCAGTCACAGGCTTGTAAATTCCAGGAAGCTCCTCTGCTGCTGTTCCCCCAGAACAGAAAATGGGGGAACAGAAATGTGTACTTCTTTAACTCTTGCACATTGCCTACCTCAGAATTATGTTATTTACAAATGCAGCATACAATTGAAAAGTGTAAACTGGAAAGATCAAGTAAGAGTTAAACCCTGTTATAGATAAAGATTTTCTTTGTGGACAAGAAAATACAGAGAACCAAACTGAAAGAGACCCTCCAGAAGTAAGCTGGCCACTCTTGCATAAGGCAAACTCAGCGATGTCCCTGCCTTTCTACAAGTAGCCTTACACAGTATGGGACAAGGATGGGATTTATTTCATATTTTAAGGTGATCTGTTCAGTGCCTCACTCTCTTTACTGTCAGAATTCCTGATATATCACCTTAATCTCCTTTCCCATAATTTTTTGTCCTGCCTTATCTGACATAGAAGTTCATACTTTTCATGTATCTGTGTGTTTGAACACCATTATCAAGTCCCTTTTTTGTTTTTTATTCTCTCAACTAATCAATTTCAATTCTTTCAGCCTTTTCATGATGTCCTTTCTAGTCCTCTGGTCATTTTCACTCCTATCAATTTACTGTCCTATTGACCAAAATCCTTGAATTGCTGTGCCACAGCTGAGATGGCATGATCTCCAAATACCGTAAAAAGTTGCTTCAGATATCTGACAGACACAAAGGTGGTTTGCGTGTATTTCAATAGCCTGATGCCATGGACTTAGATTATGAAACGAGGGTGTTGTTTCCTTTATTGTTATCGTCATGTCTAGGAGACCTGATGAACAACACCTACTCCTTCAAGAAAAGAGTAATTAAATCCAGTAGTCTTGGACTTCTATATCTGGGATCTTAAAAGACTCATATATGCCTTTGGGGGAAAAGTTACCTTCTTTCTTTGATGTTAAAACCTTCAGCTTCTAAAGGTTGTAGCACAGTGAAGAACAGCTTTTATATCCAGCAGTTAGATCACTTTCCACCTCTGGGATCCTTCTTTTTCTTAAGAGACTGTGCTCCTTTTGCGTGTCCTCATCAGTACAGATACATGTTTGTGCCTTCTTTTTTGAACAGCTCTTAAGACTTGTGATGGCCTTTCTGCAAGACATGGGTTTGGAACTTACGGCAAACACTGCATAAATTGACGTAATAAAACCTTGAGAATACATTAACTTCTGTAAATTTAACATAATCTCTGTAACTCCAGCCATGTCAAAGAGGTTAAATTGTGTGTTTAATTATGTTAGGAAATCAGTGAAGTGATCCGTGAAGTAAATATAAAGGCTATGAGTAATTTCTTTATCTATTCAGTTCCAGTGTGTACTGGAGACAACAGGATCCCATTGAACACTCCCTTTAATGTCCCTATTATTTGAGATTACTTCCTGCTCCTTAAATCTCGTACAGAAAAGCTGCCAATTTTCAAAAGAAATTTACCTGATGGCCTTAAATACGAGGTCTCTGTCATATTTCATTTTGTGCAATCTCCTCAGATTAGATCTGTGGCTTTTTAATATAGTGTGTTCATTGTCTTCATGCACAATGTATCTTAGTTAATAAACTATATTAAAGAGATGGTATGCATCCTAGGTATAAGAAATTGAATCTGCATCATAATTATGATAGGAAAAAAAAGGCTGAAGAAGATTTTATTCTCTTTTGGACATGGGTGGTCTTTCTCTGGCAGTTTTGACTACAACAAGGAATGACCTGAAGAAATTTAAATGCTTGTGGGTGATTGAAAGGGGACAAAGTTAGGTAACTATTTAATTGTTTCCCCCAGATGTGATGGAGACAGCCCGCATGCCTGCAGTACATTTTTTCTTCAACAGGCAATGTCCCATCAGCAGGTAGTTCCTCTCACTGGCAGTGCCAAAAAAAAAAGCAAGAATGGTGTGGCCCACAAGCTTATCTTGATGTTAGAGGAGCAGTGGAGCTTACCTGTAGTAAGCATCTGTACTTACAGCTGGCTTGACCAGCTATGGCTAGAGACCAGAGAGACTGCCTTGAGACAGGGATCCCAGTCAAAACCTGTGGAAAAAACTGGTTTTGTAATAGGAGTATAAAAGAAGACACTTCAATAATACTTTACCTGGAGGGAAGACGGAAACTAGTGTCCTTGGAACAGTAGATGTTATTTCAGGAGCAGTGTATCTTGGGGGCGTATATGACTTATTTAATTAAGCTTTGGTTTTGCTATTTTGAAAGATGTTTTTTTATTTCCTGGCATTGTAGTTATTTATCCTTGATCCAGCTTGAAGTGGTGTGTTAAAATGCAGTGAATTCTTTTCTTTCTAGATGGCTGTGGAATTCCTACATGAACTGGATGTTCCATTTTTCAAAGTAGGATCAGGAGATACAAACAATTTTCCATATTTGGAAAAGACTGCAAAGAAAGGTAAGCATTTTCTTTTGAGCCATCTTGGTAAACATCACTGTGTCTCAGTAGATCAGTTTTTAGATCTTTCATCCAATTGAATTTTTAGAATAAAAATTTTAGAATAAAATCACCCTCAGACTTGGAAAAAAAAAAGGTTCCCAGCTTCCTTTTCTGACAAATTAATTTACATCAATAATTTAATTTAATCTTGTGTAGCTTTCTTACAGACCTAGGACAAAACATGTGCATGTTTTCTAATGGCTAGGTCGCCCAATGGTGATATCCAGCGGGATGCAATCGATGAACACAATGCATCAGGTTTATCAGATTGTGAAGCCCATCAATCCAAACTTCTGCTTCCTGCAATGCACTAGTGCATACCCACTTCAGCCAGAGGATGCCAATCTCCGTGTTATATCGGTCAGTGTGCCATGGGTAGGGTACAAGAGAAGGGCTATGCACTTTTACTGAGATACATTTCCAGATCTTAGGCATGCTGGAATTTGCTTCTGAGAAGTCAGAAGATGTATCATGTTCCTCTAATTCATGCAAGTGTTGAAGTAAAAATACCCAATGGATCCTCTTTAAGGATTTAACTCAGCTTTGAGGAATATGATAAAAGGTATTAATAGAGTACTTATAACTAAACAGAGGAAAACATGGCATATGGTTAACAGGTTAACCCTGTGCTTTGTAGTGCAAAGAAGAATTATGTAGACTGTTACCATTAAAAAGGTGGACGGAATTGAGAATGTAATCCTAAACTTCTAGACCAGAAACTCTTGTTAAAAATGTTTTGTGTGAATATCAGGGCAATGTAGAAAATTGATTAGGCCCCTGTATAGTTTCCTTCACTGAAAATATTAGTTGGATATGCCTGATAGTGCAGGAAGATTTTCCTAGATTCGCCAGTGTTGAAGCACTTGCCTAGTTTTATGCACAAGTAGTGTGTTATTTTTAGTAGAACAGGACACGGCTGCATTTAATTGCCTTTAGGATTGGGTGACTGTTCATTATGTATGGCTGAAAGGATTGGTTCAGATTTTAAATATGGGGTTGAAGAAATCTGCTTTGGATGCAGATTGTTTAACCAGTCCACTGGGGTCCTGAATTAAAATAGAGCACTTTTCTATTACTGTAACTTAAAGCGAGGTAGGCATTGAAGACCTTAAGAGTACAATGGAATTAAAAGTAAAAGTAAGAGAAGCTGTAGAGTAGAACATACCTCCTTTTCCTTGTCAGTACTGGTAATCCTAGTGAAATTCTTAAAATGTGATGGTCAGCAATGCAGCGTGAATTCTTCAATATAAAAAAAAATATTCTCAGCATAACCAGCTGCTTGGTTTGTGGCAGAGTAATTGTCCGTGGTTTTTATTGCAGTTATTACAGTTAAATTTGCTTTGTCTTTGAAATTGCTACCTTGGTAATTCAGACTAATTCTGTTGTGATTCAAGGCATATCAGTCAGCTTTTCCTGATATCCCTATTGGCTATTCGGGGCATGAAACTGGCATAGCCATTTCAATAGCAGCTGTTGCTCTGGGTGCTAAAGTAGTGGAACGCCATGTGACTCTTGACAAAACATGGAAAGGAAGTGACCACCAAGCATCCCTGGAGCCAAATGAACTGTCGGAGTTAGTGAAAGCCATCCGTACTGTGGAAAAAGCAATGGGTTCTCCAGTCAAGCAACTTCTGCCCTGTGAAATGGCTTGCAATGAAAAGGTAACTTCTGCTTTTGAGTCATGTATAGCACAAACTCATTTAGACCTAAGCTAATAACTATATTCAGAAAAATAGCTTGCTAATTGTTTATTGCAGCAGTGTTTCTGCCTCTGCACTCAACAATTTCTGCTGCTAAGTAGCAGCATGCATATGCTTAGCCCACTGTAATGTCCGAGTAGACCTATGATTTTCTATAAACTGCTGTTTCTGACAGTCAGTAACTGTTTTTACCAAAGCGTAATGTTGGCAGTTTTGAGAACAGAGTTCTGTGTATATCATCCAGTGGTTAACTAAGTTGAATAGAAAATGATAGAATCATATAGGTTGGAAAAGACCCTTAAGATCATTGAGTCTAACAGTTGACCTAACACTGGCAAGTCCACCACTAAACCATGTCCCTAAATGCTACTTCTACATGTCTTTTAAATACCTCAAGGAATGGTGACTCAACCACTTCCCCAGGCAGCCTATTTTTGACAACTCTTCAGTGAAGAAATCTTTCCTAATATGCAATCTAAACTTCTCCTGGTACAACTTGAGGACATTTCCTCTCGCCCTATTACTTGCTATGTGGGAGAAGAGAATAACACCCACGTTGTAGTCGTACAGAGTGATAAGGTCTCCATTCAACCTCCTTTTTTCCAGGCTAAACAACCCCAGTTCCCTCAGCTACTCCTCATAGGACTTGTTCTCTAGACCCTTCACCAGCTTCATTGCTCTTTGGACATGCTGCAGCACCTCAAATATCTTTCTTGTAGTGAGGGGACCAAAACTGAACACAGCAGAGGTGCAGTTTCACCAGAGTCAACTACAAAGTAGTCAGTAATAGCAATAGGAGTAGTAGGTCTCTATGACTGTATACAAGCTGCTTTTACACTAAGCTAGAATAGTAGTCAGTATAATCAAATTTCCTCCATTCTGATTCTGAAAAACTCCAGTGAGCCATTACCCAATTTCCAAAAGGATAGCCTAGTTACAGTGAAGGTTTCCATGCTAACTCAGCCTGCATTTGGCATAAGAAATACTGGGGAGAGCCTTTTTTGGTATACTAAACCTAGTAATGTGTAAACTGGTTTTTTTTTCTTTCTCCCCTATAGCTGGGAAAGTCTGTTGTGGCAAAAGTGACAATTCCTGAAGGTGCAATACTGACACTTGACATGCTGACAGTGAAGGTGGGAGAGCCTAAGGGATTTCCCCCAGAAGCAATCTTTGACCTGGTGGGCCAGAAGGTTAAAAAAAAAATTGAAGAGGATGAAACCATCACTGAGCAAGCCGTGGAAGATCACGTCAAAAAAGTGAAGTGCTAAACCAAAGCACTCCGTTCCATATTTCATTATGTAGTACTATACGACTGCCCTACATATTTAAGTAAAGAAGCATGGTTAGAAGAAAGGGGTGCAACTATGAGGATCCAAGCAGATTAGAATTTTCAGGTTCTCATTGGCATTAAGTTTCTGGAGCAACTGGGTATAAATTATGATGAGCAATTTTATTAGAAACTGTATAGCATTGTGTCTAGAAAATACCATGCTTCTCCTTTCTCCATTCCACTTAACCTGGATTAATTTGGAGTTTTGCCAAATCTTAAGAACACATCTGCTGCTTTGCAACTTCTCTTTTCTGGTGAGAATACACTAGATCACAGTAACTTTTGTCTACACTTTGAATTGTTCTAGTACCATTTTTTTTTATATTCCTCTCTTTTCTGCCATTTTCCTCACCCCTGCGATAACAGGATGCTAGTTGGAGTTGAATACAGATAAGTGAAAGTTTACATACACTGAACAGGAAACTACACATGCAATCTGATGATTTTTCTCAAGATTAAAGCCTCGAGATAAGAAGTCTTAAGATAAAACAGTGGTTTGCAGGAATCTGCACTCTGGGGAAAATGAGCTCCTGGAGGAAGCTAGGTTCTCAAGAGACAGTATCAATAAAGGAAGCAAATTGGATATGTAGAAAGGTCCCATTTGAGGGGCAAGAAAAATAACTTTTTTTGTGAACTGAAAGGCAAGAGGGCAAGCCAGATTAAGTGGGGAGAAATAGATCTGAGATTACTCAGGGGAAATGAACTTAACCCATGCTTCAAAAAAATGTCAAAAGCATTTCCTGTGAGCTTAGTGAAGCCTGGAATCGTAATTCTGCAGCGCATCTGGATATCTCTATTTGTACCTAAAGGCAACTTCTCCCCAAATGCTGGTGAAGATTCAGCAGCCTCCTTCTTTTAACAAATCTTTTGCACCCCAACACTGGTGTTTGAGACAGTTGAGGCTGGCTTCTTGACCAGATCACATCGCTGTTTTGGCATGATCAGTGCTTCTCTTGTGTGTTACGCTCTTGCATCACAGCTCCTCAGTTTTCAAGTAAGAAATGCAATCCCACTATCAGCCTGCTGTTCTTCCCTTTGTCCGGGAAGGAGCCATATGGCAGTAGCCGCAAACCAGGCATCCCTTAATTAGCTTGGTTAGCACGGAATTGCTTTGATATAATTCATCTGCATTTTTCTGTAGTAGAATCATTTACTAGCCATGGTTATCTTGCTACGTCTTGGTCACAAGTTGGTGAAGTATCTTGAATTTGGTGGTGGTGTTTCTGTACCTGTGAGGTATTTACTTTCAAAATATTTACCCTTCTGCTGTTCTGAGGAAATTGTATTTCTATCTCTAAGCTGGGAAGGAGAGATCCTTTGAATTATGCTTGACTGTATGTGAGCTCCAGTTGATGCAATATGCTCGCTTTATATTACAAAAAATCACTCAGTTGTTAAAAGGTTTTTTTTATTTCAAATTTGAAAAATAAATTTAGCTTATAAAACAAGCTGTTGTTTTTGTGTTTCAGCCTATGGTCAGACTTTGCCTTTGCCAGCACCGGTGATGATTCCAAGGCCTTCAGTATTTGAACCCCATAAGGTTACCTGACCTGCTTCAAGTAGAATTGGTGCTTCACTCCAGCAGGGCTGGTCCTAGAGGCTGCTTTAAACATCAGCTCCAAAAATTTCCAGGACTTTAATTAATGTATTGGGAAATACATAAATTATCCCTGTATAGAAACTTCCAAGCTGCCTCTCCTAGTTTTATGTGAGCATACCTTTATCCAGCAGCAGTTAAAGAAAGAGCCTTAACAAATACAACACAAAAATAAATTAAGCACAAGTGCCCCACTGACATAGTGTTTTTATTGCACCTGTGAGTCCTCCAAGCATTTCATCTTTTATTGGGGGTGGTGCACAACTATTTCTTGTGCTTCCACTCTATGGGAAGAACAGGACCACCCAGAAGCCCAGTTCAGTGTCTCTTGTCATAAGACAAGCTAATGGCTACTAAGTGTGGCTACAGAAGCTTCCGCTTCAGCTTTACTTGAAGGGACCTTTCCCACAGTTGGTGCCAGGCTTTGATTTTTCTGAGATGATGCTTAAGTATGAACTAAATCACTTAGTGCATCTATTAATGAAATCTGACCTTGTCAACTTTAACACTATGCAATCTATGAACTTGAAGCTTGAACCAAACTAAACTTAGGACCATACATGACTGCAGCCTCTCCAGGCAGATGAGGGGAGGGAGTTAAAAAAAGCTGGCAATATTCAGGTTCAAATTTGTACTAGGCTCCTTTCAACCAGACTTTTTCAATTTTGCAAGTTGAAAAATACAAAAAATATTACGTATGGCACTTTAGCTGGTACATCAACATAATTTATAAAAGCCAGATCAGCTTCCTGCATTGAAAAATGCATAAACATTAAAAATTACTATTGGTTTTCTTGAACTTAACTGTTACCTTCTAAAAGCATTGCAGTTACAACTTTCATGTGACAGATATTAATTCCTGTAGATCATTGATAAAGTGGCTTTCATAAAAAAAGCGTTAAATACTAGGCTTTATTTTGTTTTGTTCCTTATGTTTGTGTATTCTACTGGACCCTTCCCAGAGCCTTAAGGCTGGGTAATTCAAGGGGAAATTCCCAGGCCAATT